>PVKC010006277.1:0-31462 GCA_004027635.1 Crocidura indochinensis | reverse complement strand
TCTTCTTCCCTGCTGTCCCCCCCAAAAAATTCCGAACCCCGCTTCCACCCCAAGTGCTTTAGCTTACTTACCTCGAGCAGCAGCAGCAGCAGCTCCGGCCGCCCAAAAGCAAAGCCCCAGCCAGGGGAGCCACCCGCGCGCCCCGCTAGCAGCGCCTTCTCCTCCTCCTCCTGCGACGGCCGCTCTCCCCATGGCTCTGCGCGCCCCGGATCCTCGCCTACACCCCTGGAGAACCAAACGAATCTTGGGGTTCGAGACTCGGGGTGTGTGTGGGGTGTTCCTTCGCTGGAGACTCTTGCTGCCTAGAGCCGCGGAGCGCCTCTGGCTGAGCCCCCAGAGCAAATCAGCGCCCCCATGGCCTCCCACGGCGAGGCCACCACCCGCTTCGGCCACGCCGCGAAGAGCGGAGTCGCCCCGGGCAGGTCCGCTCGCAGCAGCCCAGCCGCTCGCTGCCCGGGCTCCGGGACTACGGAGCGGAGAAGCGGGGCCGCATCGCTAATGAGACCCCTCGCGCCCGTCCCGGCTCCGCCCCCTTCGGAGCAGCGTCCAATGAGAAGACGTGGGAGTGGTTATGGGCGTGGGTGTGGGCGTGGCCTCGGCGGCCGGCCGCGGGCGAGGCTGGAGGTTGGCAGGTGCAGGTGAGTCCCACGGCGGCTGCAGGCGCCCCCCCAGGTGCCTCCTCTCCACCTCCTCCTCTTCCCCCGGGCTGGGGAGCGGGTTTGGCTCCCTGATTCTGTTAGACCCCTTGCACACACACACGCACACCCTCTCACTAGGTGAGCCAAGCCTGGCGGGCCTCTGGGAGGCGAATGGAGAGGCCCAAAAGGCTGCCTTCGAGACCGCCTGGGTAGATACAGACTCTTTGCACAAATCCGTTCGGTGCAACTTTCAATGATTCTGTCTCCTGCGTCCTTCCTTCCTTCCTTCTTCCATTTTGGAACCTCAGATGCGATCCGACATCTCTCCAGAAAACTTGGAGAGGAAAAAATGACAAGGAAGGCAAAACGGACGGACGTCAGACGGAGGGGCAAAATGATGCTCACCTAAATGCATGTATTGCATCTAGTTCTAATAGATAATAGTTCTAATTTAAATGAATAGATAGATAGATAGATAGATAGATAGATAGATAGATAGATAGATAGATAGATAGATAGATAAGGAGGTGGGAAGATTACTCCGTGCCAGAGTGCAGGGAGGGATATGAGGTTGGTTTTTGTAGTCTTCGCCCTTTTCCTCAATTGTCTTGTTTGGGGGTCCATGAGCGCTAGCATTCACCAACCAGCTCTCCCCAACTTTTTGTGTGTGTGTGTGTGTGTGTGTGTGTGAAAACTCATTTTATTGCTGATGATTCCTATTTTGTTGATTTGTTTCTGGGTCCTGGGAATTGTTTTTCTTCTGTATTGAGGATAGAGTCAATCTGGATCTTTGTAACAACAGAAGGTCTTAAAAGTATGGTTTGTTAGGCCAGTGAGAGAGCACAGCGGTAGGGAGTTTGCCTTGCATGCAGCTGACCCAGTATGGGTGGTGGTTCGAATCCAGGTCGTCCATATGGTACCCCGAACCTGCTGAGGGCGATTTCTGAATGCAGATTCAGGAATAACCTCTGAGCGCTGCCAGGTGTGACCGACCCAAAAAAGTATGATTTGTTTTGTTATGAGTAGTCAAGCCTATCAAACATTTAAGATTTGGATTTTTTGAATGCACTTTAAGATGGCCGCTTATTCTCTCCATCCGCAAGAGTCACTGAAGAGATTGTCTTAAACTTGCAACCCCCGTACAACATTTTGTGGCCCTGCCCTAGAGGAAACGTTTTTGTTTTGTTTTGTTTTGTTTTAGTTGGTTGGGTCACACCCCTCAATGTTCAAAACTTACTACTGACTTTGCACTCAAGGATCACCCTGACTTTGCCTCCTGCGGTCCGCAGGTAAATTGAGTTTGAGACCCCTGTGACTTAACCATATAAAACCTTAGAAGTCTGCCCTGAGTCTAAGCCACCATAGTAAGAATTCCACATCATCTCACTATGAGAAGACCCTCCCCAAGTCTAGTCCAGAATTCTGCTGGACCGAATACATGTCCCCTTTTGACTAGTTAACCTCAATAACAAAGGAAGTTTTGGCCTAAAGGGACAACCTAAAAAACAATTTCCCATGCCTACATTCAATATTGATATAGGCACTTTAAAAGAAAATCCATCCATTTCTCAAAGTGCTACCTGTGCCCAAACACCTTTCTCTAGAGAATAAACAGTTTAAAGTGAGGTAATTGTCCTGGTTGAGGTAATTGTGCTAACTTGCATTCTTTGGAAAAAAAGAATGATGACAGGCAGGAAGATTGATTTCCTGATAGGCTCTCAGGCCATCCCTCTCTTTAGTGCCACCGCACAAGAGAATGTCAGGGAATAGCTCTGATTGTGTCCCAGAGTCTTCAATAAAAGACCCGAGTCCCACTGAAGAAAACCAAGCTCCAGGGAATGAATGTTTCAAAGCAAGGACTGATGTGGGGCTAGCTGGGGACTTGCCTGAAAATCTCTTTAGAATTGTGGTAAACGAGGGTTTTGTCCTTTTTCTCTGAGAAGGTGAATTGAGAATTAATCTGCCAAATATGCTTCTCTGTCTTCTAGAAAATAGTCATTCATCCTCCTACTTTCCTTAGTCTTCTATCTGGCAGTTCTATGTGGCAGTTCTTTCACAAATGAGTACTTTTTTAAAAAAAAAAGAGTATTTTAAATAAAATAAAAGAAAGCATCACAGTTCCAAGATAGAATTAATGATTACAACTGTTTCCAGAAGGGGAGAAAATAAAAATATTTCTAAAACTACCTACAAAATAGATGAGTTAATATTAGGGAATTAATTCAAGTAAAATGTGATAGCAAATGAGAAAAGATGAAAACTTAAGCCTTTAAACGCATACTCTGCTCAAGGAATAGGTCTTTCATATATATTGTTTAATCAAAACCAAATCCAGAACTGTAGCAATAATACAGTGGGTAAGGCACTTGCTTTGAAGATGGCAAAAAGTAAAGGGTTTGTAATGTTGAAAACCTGGCATCACATTTCGTTCTCTGAGTTCACTAGGAATGATCCCTGAAGACAGACAGCCCCAGGAGTCAGCACCACTTTGTATGTATGACCCAAAAACAAAACAACAAACCCAAAATAGGGAATACTCTCCCTGGCTGGCAGGTGAAGAAAATCAGGCTGAGTATAGAGGTGATTCTCCCAGAGTAACATAAGTGGCTGAAATAAAGAATGAAACATCCTTTGGGCCAATTCTAAGTGCAATTTGAAGATTGAAGTCATGCGCATTCAATTAGACTTTCTAGCAGTAGGCATTTCACCTCCTCTTCCTTAGTTTTATTTCCATCTGAGTTGGGAGAAATCGGATCCTCAATATCACAAGACACATTTATATAGTAATGATATAATATGCATTATTTCCTTAAAATAATATATCCTGTACTAATTTAATGCTGGCTATTTGAAATCTGTATGAATCATACCCATTCTACTCAGAGAAACACCTGTTTCATATTTCACATTTCTTTAAAGAATAAATTAAATAATCACTGCCCACTATTATCATCTCTGGCAAGAGAAAGAGTACAAAACAGAAGAAGAAATAGGCTGAAAATCAGGATAGCCTGAAATATAAATAGCCTGAAAATGCAGCTGACTGTAGAATTGGCTGTTTATCTGGGGGCAAATGAACATTTCTTTTCTATTTATTCATCTCTAAACAAGAGTGTTTGACTAGATCATTTTGAGTTTAATCTTAAATGAGGTTCCTCGTTTTCAGCTATAACAAGTTTGGATTTGGGATATTCAACATAACAAAATTAGAATCTAAAACACTTTTATAGGAATGGGGACAAGTATGTAATAATGTAATAAATGTGGTGCTCTCAATAGGTTATAGTGGATAATAACCAAATATTAGTATTAGGGTAATATTGATTAATATTAAAATAAAGGTAATATTAATTTGATGGATATATTTGGTAATGCTTTTTTTAAATTCCGTTTGTTTGCATTGATGTTTATTTGTTAATAGTTGATTTATAAAGGTGCAAAAGTAGTAGACTGTTTCTATTTCTGTTTGCTATTTTAAGATATAATAGACATAAATTTATACCAGTTTCTGCTTACAATATGTAATCTGGTATATATATGATAATTTTGCTCAATATCCAACAACAGTCAACATTTTTTCCATGTGATAAGAAATTTTAATATTTATTTAACATCTTTCAAACATATATTTATGAAATTGTATAGTATATGATACAGATATGATACAGTAATTATACAGTAACTATTAGTTATAATTACTGTGTTGTACAAGATTCACTCATGAATTATTTATTTCCTAACTGCAAGTTCCCTTTGTCCCTTTCACCAAATTATGAGAGTAAATTTCACCTTATTCCACTTAGTTATCTATAAATTAACTTAAAATAATTCCATATGAAAATGAGTTTATATATATGCATAATGTCTTTCTCTGGCTAATTTATTTAACTTATAAATTATTCTTTTTGTTTTGTTCTTTTGGTTTTTGGTCTACACCCATTGAAGCTCAGGGGTTACTCCTGGCTATGTGCTCAGAAATCGTTCCTGGTTTGGTGGACCATATGGGATGCTGGGGAAATCGAACTGACATCTGTCCCAGATTAGTGCATAGCAAGGCAAATGCCCTACCGCTTACACCACTGATCCGCCCTCTTCACTTATAAGGTTTTTTTACATGGTTTCAGAATCTAGAATTTCCTTCTCTCTTCATTCTCTATTGTTCATCTGGCCAGCAACTTTCAAAATAGAAAAATGTTTGAGTATAGTCAAACTTGGAGGAAAGATGATTGAAGTTGGCCATGAAGAAATATACATTGCTAATATATATATATATATATATATATATATATATATACATGTGTGTATGCACACATACTACTTTTATATGTTTATGATAATCTTTAGGGATTATCTCTGTGAAGTTATTCCTACCCTTTCACTGTATTTTTTCTTTTCTGGCCTCAGTTTCCCAAAGACAACTCAAGTCCACAAATTTTGTCTAAATTAAAATATGTTGAGAAATAACATGTCTTTATGACTTTTTAGTTTATAGTTGTTAGACATTTATACATAAAATTGCTATAATTTATTATTATTAGTTTATAATTGTATTACTAGTTTTTAATATCTCACTATGCATACCTTATCAATTAAAATACATAATTGATATGTATATTTATTACAAAATGTATAATACATATACACTTAAATTATTCACAGTTCTAAGAATTCACAAGATGCTATAGAAGATATCCCCTTTAGATATGAAAGCATTATGTTTACCTGGAAAAAATTTTGACATTGGAGCTAGAGAGATAATACATGTTTTAAGGTGCTTGCCTTGCACATGATCAACCCTGGTTTGATTCCCGGCACCTGTATGTCCCAGAAGCCCCACAAAATTGATCTTTAATCACAGAGCAAGGAGTAAATCATGGGCAGCATCTTCTGTGGCACCAAAAGGAAACAAAATAATTGAAATTATTTGTTAATCTTTTAGATATGCAAAGTAAAAATCTCAGGAGACTTTAAAGATAGAAGTATTTTATAGAATTAGAGGAAAGGAGTTTATTAGTCAGGAGATGGAAAGGAAAAGAGAAGCTTAGAATTTAGTGAAGAGTGGTCATTCTGCATGAGAATTGGGTACTGAAAGAAGGTCAAGTGTATGCATGATACATGTTCATTACTATATAGCTAACCACAGTGCCTGAAAGGGAAAAAAGGAAAGGAAAAAAGCTCCTGTAATAGGGGTAAACTGTGGGGTGGGAGGAAAAACAGGGTCATTGTTGGAGTGAATGCTACTCAATCATTGTACTCCTGAAACACAATCATAAAAGTCTTTGTAACTTTATAATTCACCATGATTTATTAAATTATAAAGAAATGAAAAGAAAATGAGAGCTATGACTGCTAAAAATAATACAGTCTTTCTCCCTGAAGCTCCAAATCTTTAAGGTTAAGGAGATGAATGATCTTTATGAAAAAATGGTAAGAGGTCTGAAGTTTAAATGCAGATTGCTAAAGACAAAGAAGACACTTATATGAAGGAACAGTGCCTTGTACAGAAAAGCTATTACAAAGTATTTTTGTTTTTGTTTTTGATTTATTGGTTTTGGGGTCACACCCGGCAGCACTCAGGGGTTACTTTTGGGTCTACGCTCATAAATCGCCCCCGGCAGCCTCAGAGAACTAAATGGGATGCCGGGTTTTGAACCACCATCCTTCTGCGTCTAAGGCAAACACCCTACCGCTGTGCTATCTCTCCATTCCTCTTATTTATTTATTTATTTTGGTCACACCCAACAATGCTCAAAGCTTATTCCTAACTCTAGAATAACCCTTAACAGGGTTCATAGGACCACGTATGATGCTAAGGATTGAACCAGGACCACATTAATGGCAAACATCTTGCTTGCTGTTTGATCTCTCCGGCCCTAGAAAATATTTTAACTGCCTTAAATCATCTTTGGAATCCCCCAATCTAAAGAAATAAATCCTTATAGAAGCAAGAAAGTACCAATCTAAACAAAAGCAATGTTTCAGAAATCAGCTAGAATAACACTGCAAGCTCGTATTGTATTTTAAAGGAAAAAGACTTAGGTTTAAGAACACTGAACTTCAACTAAGGAAAGACAAGTTAAAAAGTGTTCCAATACACATTTGTATGTCATACTTTCCCATCCTTCAGTACTAAATGGAAGTTGGTGTTCTAACCTCTGAAAGATTTCTTCTCAATGTTTCTAACACCTTTTTATGTGATATAAAAATTCTTTCCAAGGGCCTTAGGTAATTTTTTCACATTTGATATGCTAACATTGTAGCTTCCCTCCCTTAGAAAACTTATTTTAAAGACTGCCTACTATCTCTGTCACTATTGCATGCTTCTGATCAAAAGCCAGTGTCATTATTAATTGTAGTCTTATAATAAGAAGGGTAAGACAAGGAATCAACTGGACAAAAGAGCAACAACTGGCAATTTTTCCTTTTCGTTGGTTTTGTTTTGGGGCTACACCTGATGACGCTCAGGAGTTACTCCTTGCTAGGCACTCAGAAATCGCTCCTGGCTTGGGGGGCCATATAGGATGCAGGCGGATCAAACCATGGTCTGTCCTAGGCTAGCGAGAGCAAGGCAGCTGTCTTTCCACTTGAGCCACCACTCTGGCCACAACAACTGGCAATTTTTATCTGTCAAGTTGAAAATGCAATTAAGTGTTATAGTCTACATGAAATATTTAATTTGAGAATACTTGATGGCAATCATTTTCAAAGAAAGGGCTTGTCCAATCAGAATGGCACATTTCATAAGTGTAAGCAACTTACAGAGAGTGTGGTAAATTTTATTCATCCCTGTGTATACCAGTTCTGAAAATACTAGAAGCAGCAGGTGGAGGAATGGGTAGGGGGAGGATGTTTAAATATGGAATTATGTGTGCTTCACACATGGTGTTCTTTCTGTATACAATAATCCAGGTTAACAACCGTTCACAGATAAGGGCAATATGGGGTCATTTGTTAAGTAAACACTCATATAAAATTGGAGAACTCTGTTTTAGGTATTGTGCTATAAAGCAGCAATAAAGTGCGAACATCCTATACATTTGTTTTACAAATGTCAGCAGGGCACCAAGATAAAACTCTAACAATTTAAGTTTATCCTGACACGGCAACTGTGCCTTCTCCATTGTGTGCCCAAGGAATTCTTCTGGGAAACAGGCATGTTGGTTTTTCAGCTACAGCTGCTGACACAGACAGATAAAAGAACTTAAAAATAATGAGGGGTCGGAGAGATAACACAAGGGTTAAGATGCATTACATTGTGCTGTTGACCCCTGTTTGATCCCTGACATTACATGGTCTCCTGACTAGTGTAGGCCACTGCTCTTGAGAGCTCTGACCCTCACCTGGGCAGTCAGGGTAATCCCCAGCACCACAGGGTCCAAGCAAAACTGTATCCTCAAGCCCTCACATTCAAATATCAACCCATTGGCCAAGATACACCTTAATCACTACTTGTGAGGTCCTATAGAATGAGAATACGATGATTTTATGATAATAACAATTATTATTAGTGAAATTAACGAGAGCATTTTTAAATGACACACTGTAAAGTATCAAAGATGTAAATTCTGTTGGCAAACTAATACACACCTGTGAGTGACCTGGCCTTGGCACTCACTATGAGCATGTGGCCTACAATAACCATCAATTTATGTATGTCTAGAAAAACATTTATATAATGTTATTTAGAAAATTCTAAGACATGAAAGACTTCTATAAAAAGTAAACTAAAAAATCAAATACCTTTTAAATTTTTTTATTTTTTTATTCTTTTATCTTTTCTTATCTTTTGGAATAATATCTTCAAAATCATTGTTACAAAAGAAGAATGATAACTCTAGTAGATACTTTAAGGAAGGACTTAAGTAACTAGGGTAATTTTAGTTGAAGTTATGCAAAGAGAAAATAAAAGCTTAACAAGTAGAATCATTTCGAATTTTCAAAAAACTTTGATATTGCTAGCCCAAGTTTTACTCAACCTGATTTCTTTTCTTCATCATTACAAGAAAAAGGAAGACGATAAAACTAGGAATTTATAATTTGTTATATCTTAAGGCTCAGCAGTAGATTTAAAAGCATTCATTAGTAAATGGCTGTCATGCATATTGAAAAAGAAAAGATCTGCTTTACATGTTAAGTAGTATTTTACTGAAAATAAAATTTAAAAGAGTACCATTTGCAATTTAATTCAACCACATATTCCACTCATCTTGTCAGGTATAAGGATGACTTCATCCTCATTTAAGAACCAGCTTCTCTAGAGACAGACAATATAGATCTAGGGTAAAGAGGAAGGATCACTAGAGGATCTTGGATCATTATTAGTGTTTTGGTAAGAAACTAATCTAGCAGACAATACATTCAGAATTCTGTTGATTCTTCACTCATACAACTGCAACATACCCTTTTGATGAAATGTCAAAATAAATTAAATAGGTGTATAACTATATATATATGTATGTATGTATATATGCACAAAGTTTCTCAGTACCTTGGAACCCAAATTTACTTATATATACTTATATATACTCTATCATATTGTATATGCTCATGTATAGATATGTGTGAGTGCTTTGTATGTAGTGTTTCTGTGCGTGTGAAACTATTAGATATTATACTTATGAAAGACTCTGAAGACAGGGCCAGAGAAAAGTACACTTCCAACCAACCAGGTAATAAGGCACATCCCTTTTTATCTGATGTTGGGACTCTACCTAGTGGTATTCTCCTGGATCTGTTTTCCTAATCATTCCTGGTGGTGCTGAAGAACAATATAGGTGACATCTATAAAATCCAGATTAATCCTGTGCAAGGCAAATTCCCTGGTCTACCACACTACTATGCACTACTATACGTCTGCACTACTCTCCCTGGTCCAAGCACTTGAGAGAAAAGAAACATCACAGCCCCAAACCAAAACATGTATTATCTTTATATAAGTATTATCTTTATATAAGCATTAACAGAAAAAAACTAATAAATAGTGAGTGGGACTAAATCAATAACATTTATAAGATCTGATCCTGGAAGTGTACAGTGGTACATGAAACTCTGAGCAACATAGTGCAATATATGACTTTGTTCCACATGACTGTGGGTGTCCAGAGGCAGCTGTACAGCTTAAAGAAGAATTCTGGATTGACTCCTCCAACTCATGAGGAAAGCCTGAAAATTTTAGAAAATCTTAGATTGCTCTTTAAAGAAAGAGGAATTTAAATGACAAAACATCCTCACATAAAATTGAAAATAATCATAGACAGGCTCAATGACTAATTCTGTTATCTACCAATAATGCTACAATGAAGATGTCATCAATGACTTTTATGAGACTCAGTTTGAGAATTGAGAGGGAATTTAGTACAAATAGTTTTCAGTGGCAATCTTAGGAGAGAGGTTATGGAAAGGAGAGGGAAGCATAAAAATAATTTTCAATCATTAAATTATAATAGTCAACATTCTAAAGCTCTTGAAGATGTCATAAGAAATATTTATTGAGAAATAAAATCAACTCTTGATTTTATTCACTCTTCATGAAGTGTATCCAGGAAATTTAATATATTTATTTGAAATGTTACTTTACTTTTATTATTTTTTTACATTGTGAATTTGCATTTATTAAGATCAGTCCTAGAAAGATTCTTCCTATGGTGGAAATGTTGTGATGATAGACAAAGCATGTGTCATTGAGGATATTCAATTTGAGAGGAAAAATGTCTTCCAACTTAAGGTTTGCCCTGCCTTTCACAATAGATACCTGACATTATTTTGTAGAAGCTCGATATTATATTTATATAAGAACATGATTACAAACATGTTTGTAGTTGGGTTTCAGTCAGAAAAGAGAATATCTCCCTTCACCAGAGCTACATTCCCCAAAACAATGCCATCCATCTCCCTTCTTCCCCACTTCTGTCTGTATAGAGAAGTATTCTATTTCACTCACTCACTACCATAATGATGAGAGTTGTTGGTGTAGAAATTTCTCTAATTGCATTCAACATTTTTTTCAGTAAGCTTCATCTCATTGGCAGGTTCTTCCAGCCCTCATCTCCATTGTCTCTGGTTATTATTACCATACTGTCTTATTTTTCTTAAATCCCACAAATGAGTGAGACTATTCTGTGCCTATCTCTCTCCCTCTGACTCATTTCACTCAGCATAATTGTTTCCATGTCCATCCATGTATAGGAAAATTTTATGACTTCATCTCTCCTGATAGCTGTATAATGCTCTGTTGTATATATCTACCACTGAAGCTTCAGATATTCATCTTTTGAAGGGCATCTTGGTTGTTTCCAGATTCTAGCAATTGTAAATAGTGCTTCAAGGAATATAGGTGTGAGGAAGGCATTTTTGTATTGTGGTTTTGTGTCCGTAAGCTATATCCCTAGGAGTGGTACAGTTGGAATATATGGAGCTCAATTTTAAGTGTTTTGAGGAATCTCCATATTGTTTTCCATAATGACTGAACTAGATAGCATTTTATACCAGCAGTGAATGAGAGTTCCTTTCTCTCCACATGCTCGCCAGAACTGATTGTCCTTGCTCTTTGTGATGTGTGCCAGGCTCTGGTGTGAGAATGTATCTTATTGTTATTTTGATTTTCAACTCACTGATGTTTAGTTATGTGGAGCATTTTTTTCATGTGCCTCTTGACTATGTCTCTATGTCTTCTTTGAGGAAGTTTCTGCTCATTTATTTTCCTCACTTTTTGATGGGGTTAGATATTATATTCTTGTTAAGTTCTGTCAATAACTTGTATATCTTAGATTGACATTAGCCCATTATCTGATGGGTATTGGTGAAAAGTTTCTCCAATTTTGTGGGTAGTCTTTGTATCCTACTCACTATTTTTGAGGTACAGAAGCTTCTCAGTATAGTATAGTTATCTCTGCAAAGATATTTGAGTTTCTGTGGCACTAATGTGAATGGGATGTTTTTAATGACCATTACTTTTCTATCATTATTTGTGTCTGAGAAGGCGTTTGACTTTTTCAAGTTAATTTTGTAGCTTGCCACTTTGCTTGATGAATCTACTGTTTCTAGAAGGTTTTTGGTAGTGTCTTTGGGTTTTGTTTAAATATAGTATCATGTCATCTGCAGACGGTGAGAGCTTAACTTCTTATTTTCTTGTCTGGATGCTCTCAATATATTTTTCTTCTCTAATTGCTAATGCTTCCAGTACTATGATAAAGAGAATTGGTGAGAGGGTTGTCTTGTCTTATCTTTATTGAGTATAATATTTGCCATTGGCTTGTGGTAGATGACCTTGACTATATGCATAGAATAGTAAAATATAATTCCACCAATTATTATTAAAATTAATCAAGGATTATTTATATAAAGATTAAGGCTAATAAAGATGAAGATGCCATTAACTTGAAATTAATATTTAGAAAGATACTAAATATAAAATATAAGTATGATTTCAAACATGTATAAGATATTAGAAAATCTAAGGCTAGATTAAGAGACTTTGAAAAATAGCTAATAAAAGCTATCTTATTAGTTATCAGAATTGATCTTCTATATAACCTAAAAAATCTGCTTCTGAGAATATATTCTAAGAGCCCCCAAAGCAATGAATTTTCACTCCTAGTTCACCCTAGTATTGTTTACAAGAGCCCTAATTTGGAAACAACTCAATTGCCCAAGAACAGATGAATGGACAAAGAAGATGTGGTACATTTACACAACGTAATGCTAAGAAATCACTAGAAAAACAATTAGCCATAAAATTTGGTAATACATGAATGGACATAGAGGGTATCGTGCTGAGTGAAATGAGTGAGAGGGAGAAGAACAGGCATAGAATGATCACACTCATAAGTAAGATATAAAGAAACATAGTAGGAGATAAATACCTACAGACAAATGAAGGCCAATAGGACTGGTCTTTAGTGAAAGCTTGCCATAATTAGTTTAGTTCAGAGATTAGATCAGATTAGGTGAGAAAGGGGACAGTGACTGTGGGAACTGATCTACTCCAGACAAGAACTGGGAACTGAAAGAAGATAAAGAGATATGTATGATACACATTCAATAACAACATTGCAAACTACTATGACTAAGTAAGAAAAAAGAAAACTGTCAGCCATAGATGCAGGCTGGTGATAGGTAGTAAATGGGGTACATTGGTGGAGGACATGACTAATTATTTTTCTAATGTCTTCTTAGCCTTCGATTGTGTATATGTACTACATCATCTTTGTCCATTCATCTGTTCTTGGGCAACTGGGTTGTTTCCAGATTATGGCTATTGTAAATAGTGCTAGAGTGAACATAGGAGTGAAATAGATACAAGCAAAGGTAAAGGGAATAGGTGCTTGAACATTGTAAGACTGAAACTCTGGCATGAGAAAGCCTGTAACTTAATATCTCATGATGATTAATAAATTAATAAAGGAAAAGAAAAGACAATGATGAGATAGCTTTATAGGGGATTGGCAAAATTTTTCTAGAATTAAAGTGAAAAATTATTGTTTATAAAGTAAACACCAACTAAGTGTGCCACATAAAGACAAAGATGTTCTATTATCATATACTATTATATTACTATTGTGAAGTAATTACTAGCAGGGATACAAAATGTTATTAAAGTTTAAATATGTATGTATACATAATAACCAAGAAGAAATATAGTTAATATTAGCCACTATGAATGGCTAAAGATGATTTATTGATATCTTGGAGCATTGCAGTGAACTTAGTACATTATAAATGTAAAATCTAATTAGTTAATCCTATAGAGTAGAATTTAGGGAGGTGCCTCGAAAAAATAAAGTGATAGTCTACATGAAGAAGCCCCACATCTTTATGAGTACCCTCTCCTTCAAGCACAAAACTGTCGTGCCCCAAACACCACAGGTATGACCCAAATACCAAAATGATGCTTTAAATTATTGTAAAACATCCTAAATATGCAACATTTAAAGTTTTTTCATACATGACAGGTAGAGAATTTTACAACATACAGATCAATGTATTAATAAAATAAATCAGTTAATTTTATAAAAATATGTAATATTTAAACAGTGAACTAGAAAATTAAAAATAACTTATTACAAATTCTAAACATACAGCTATTGAAATGGGAAAATTATTAGATTGGAAACATCATAATAGACACAAATGAAGAAAAACTTAGAGATATAAAATTCCGTAAGAAAATATTCATATTTAAGCGTTGAGAAATCACAACAACAACAACAAAAAAACAGAGAAAAGAATGCATGGGGCAATGTCATTTTGTAAAGGTCTAAATTCAACTTTGGATATCAAAGGAAAAAGGAATGAAGACAAATCAAATATTTGGGGCAATCATGCCTTAAAATTTTAGGAACAATTAGGGATAATTGATATAGATTTAACAATGAAAGATCTCTCTTTTTAAAGAAATTAAATTTTTCAAGAAAATATGTATAGTAGGATCAGAGAGATAAAACACAAATTAGGCAATTACCTTGCATTTTTAGAACTCTGATCCCAGGAATCACATATGGTCTTCCAAGCACATCAAGAATAATTCTTGGAACAGAGCTAAAGTAAATCTTACAAACACTAGGTTTGGTACCCCACCCACCGCCCAAATCAGAAAAAAAAAAAATGAAGCAATGAAAACCAAAAAAGAACAGAGTAATGATAATTATTACAGACATCTTAACAAATCATGGAATGATAGAATCATAAAAAATATAGTTACTAACTGAACTCTATATTTATTGCTAATATCCTGTTTAAAAAAGTAAAGTGAATAAACATTTTTAGAGAAAGAGTGAGAGAATGTATTATGGTATGTGCAGGCAAAAATAATAGAAATAAACTTTGCTAAAAGAGAAAATATTATCAGAGAAAAGGTAAAAACAATAATATAAGGAAAACAATTAAGGGAGCTGGAAAGATAGCATGGAGGTAAGGCATTTGCCTTCATGCAGGACAATGGTTTGAATTCTGGCATCCTATATGGTCCTCTGTGCCTGCCAGGAGCAATTTCTGAGCATAGAGCCAGGAGTAACCCCTGAGAGCTGCGATGTGTGACCCAAAAACCAAAAAAAAAAAAAAACTAAAAATCTATATTTTGGTAAAAATTATAGTCAATTATTTCAAACAAAATAAAAATGATTTAAAATTGGTACATGTATATAAACATATAAGAAAACTCATTCATTATTATCAAAGTGCTTATTCTGAATTAGCAAAGTATAATTAAGGAACGGGGAGATGTTTCTTGGTGCTGTCTTGTTTCTTGATATATATCTATATTTTTGTTCACTTTGTGAGACAATCGATTAGGATAAGAACATTTTTTGCTATACTTCAGATCTATTTAAATGAAATAATTATTTTTATAACTATGTCACAATGTCAAATTTTGCAGTTTCACAAAACATCATTAGAATGGGAGATAGTTTGCAATTTTTGTGACTAAAATATTTGTTGCTTTATATATATATTTTTTATATTGATAGCTAAATAAAATAATTCGATTATATTATGTTTGATAAGAGATTTTCAAAATAAGGAAACTCAATTGAAAATCAACATATGGGTAAATGATTATTCTCATTTAAAATCTGTAAAGTACCAATTGAATATATTTTGTTACACTGTATTTTCATCCAAATAATGTAACATATATATCTATTATATATAGAAATGATGATATTGTGAAAGAAAAACATTCATCCGTAATTTACAGATGAAAGACTGAAGTAGAAGATAACCTTTAGGGGGCCCGGGAGATAGCATGGAGGTAAGGCGTTTGCCTTTCATGCAAAAGGTCATCGGTTTGAATCCCGGTGCCCCATATGGTCCCCCCCCACCCCCCGTACCTGCCAGGAGCAATTTCTGAGCATGGAGCCAGGAGTAACCCCTGAGCACTGCCGGGTGTGATCCAATAGCAAAAACAAAAACAAACAAACAAAAAAAGAAGATAACCTTTAGGAGTTATATGAAAATACATGCTGTAGTATACTTAAACTTTGATAAATTTAGCTCATATCCTGAAAATACCAGGAAATGAATATACAGATACATATCCATATGTATAAAGCTGTTTACTTTTGTACATATGAATAAAAACAAAATATTTAAAGATATAATATGAATACACATATCCTCAGTAAATAGAAATGTATTTTACCATATTCATGTTGTGAAATATTACCAGATATTTAAAAAAAACATTTGTTTTGTATCATCTAACCTGTACAGCTGAATATCACCTGGAATGACCCTCAGTCACCCTGATTGCTATTTAGAAAAACAAGACATAAATAAGTTAAATTCTCTCCATACATGGACCTGAGGTACAACCAATATAACTATATAATACTATTAATGATTTTAAAGGTAAATTGTATATAGATGTAATTTTAATAAAACTAAATAATAATGAAGTATATGTGTAAATATTTTTATATACTTTTGCTTCAGATAATATATTTATTTTACATCTCTGTCAATGAATAGAATTATCCATCACAGCATTTAAACACTCATGCCAGTGTAGTAATGGATGTATTATAGAAAAAGACTTTTGAGAATTTACTTATTTATTTTTATTATTTTAACACAAGACAGGAAATGTCCCTGACATTTAGGTGCTCTCATGATAGTGATAATAAACATAACACAAAAAAAAGAGAACTAAGAGAAATATATACAAACAAGAAAATTTTCAAATACTGAGGTGCAAGTCAGAGCAAAACTACTAAAAAAAAATAAATGAATTGTATTATGTATGATAATGTGTGTGAAAGAATTCTGCTATAAAGAAGTGTGAACTGCAAATTGCAAAACAAGAGAAGGAAGAGTGGTTAGGTGTGATTGTGAAAGAGACCTGTTGTTTTAGACCTTCCGTTACTATGCTAACAGTAAAGGAAAACAAGAATTTTTTACTGACAAATTGGAAGAGGCTTTGTGTTCAAATAGAAAACCACTTCTGGCACTGAATATGCACAGTTTAAGGAAAAGCACAAACACAGTATGGGAAAGACTGAGATAAATATACATCTACTTTAAGCTAATACAGTTGTTTTTAGCTATAAAACAAATATGACATTCCTTGTGTATGTGACATCTGTTAGGTGGTATGTTTTCTCCCTGAATATAGTTATTTAATTACCTGCATGTAATTAAATGATGCAAAGCAATCTGAGGTGCTTAGTTACAGAACTGAATAATGCCATGAAGATGCAAGTTTACTAAATGGCTGGCTAACAGAAAGTCACTTTATATATGCATATGCTACATAGAATATATTTATACTTATGTAAAATATATAATCACATGTATACATGTGCAAATGATTTTGTCAGATCCAAATAAACATACAGCATATATATGTGTACATACACATATGTACATGTATAAATAATAACTTTAATTGAGACTTCAAAGTTATATGATATAAAACTATCCACATTGAGTCAAATCATCATTTAACACAGTCTTGCTTTGGTAGCAAGTGGTATTTTGAAGGTGTATATCCTCTCATGATCCCATTATCATGATCCAAACAAGATATGAGAACAAAACTCTGACAAAATAATTCATGAGTATGTGTGTTCATGACTCTCTAGTGAACAGTCACTATTGCTGGTGCAAAATTTGTCAAAATGATAAATGACCAATGTTCAGTGGAGAGTTGAACTGAATCAAATGGCAGTATTCCTTCTAAAAGGTTCTGCCTTTTAGCTATAGTGGAGTTTTATTCATTCTGGGTTTCAGTAAAGTGAGAATCAAAGAACCTTGTGTGAATTTGTTTTACTTTTTCTTGTTAATGCCTTAATTTTAAGTTATTCCTCTAATAAAAAAAATTCTCCCATGGTTTGGGTAGTGTCATCTTGAAAAGCTCAACTACTTTGAGAGCTAAGTTTGTTCCATTATATAGAGATGATGAGTAGAATTCAATGACAAAACATATTGCCATTCTAACTTCTCAAATACTATTGGACACAGCAACTCTTACTTTTCACTCCCAATCTCCCATCACCCATGGTTTGGGCAATTAATTGAACAGCAAGAGCTAAACCACATATAACTATATGACATACTCTAATGAACCTTAAAGAATTGAGGACTTGGTCACTTTAAGGTTATATAATTTGAAGAAGTCATTGTTTAAGCTTCAGATCCAAATTTTCATAAATAAATAAAAATATATGACTAACAAAGCAGAGGTATAAGTGAAACTAAAAACACAGAATATGTATGCGGTAAGGTAGTCCAAAGAAACATCACAAAATGAAAGGGAACTTCTTGTAGCAATTATGTATTATGTCCTAAAGTGAAATTAATCTTCATAAATCCATGGTATGTAACTGATTGGGGCAGTTAAGTTGAGTATATAGACTAATGCCATAGAAAAAATGGGAAGACAATCTCACCTGTTTTGGTTCTGCTTGGTACGAAAACCTACAAGAAAAGTCTTGGTTGAGATAAAAGCTTGGGTCAAAACCAGGGCACAGAGATTGTGCAGACGATCATTCTTACCTCCAAATCCACCAGCACTATAATATGTCACCATACCTTTTTGCATAGGCACTCTAAACAAAGGGAAATATTGTGCACAGAAACAAGCTCTTACCTATTAGAGATAAGAACCCATACTTTTTATGATGCAGGGTCGCCTCCCACCCTGAGCTTGTGCATTTGGACCCAACTTAGACTCCACATGTTTGGACAACCACATTTCAATCCAGAACCCAAGATCCCACACATGGAACCAACACAGATACTAGCAACATCGCCAGGAACCAAACTCCTCCTGTGGAAACTCTTACTGCCGTCCTGGCACCAACTTGTACCAGTTTTAACAAGACATCCTGACATGAGGAAAAGGCAAGAATCTGAGCTAAAAGAGGTCTGCCCTATCTCATCACCTAATGGTATGATGCAAACAGGAGACATGTCACTCTTTGCCCTAATCAAAAACCAAAATTGCTATCTATAGAAGACTGACTTTGATAAACATGGTCTGGACAGAACCTATTGAGGGACCAATGAGGAAGTTCCTAGCCTAGACCTCGGCCTAGGATTTGTAGGAAAACCAAGATCTCTAATTCAGAGTTCTGACTTTTACAACTGGGACTGAGCAGAAATTCTGGAACCATGCTGAAAGACTATACCCGAGGCTCTGTCCTAGGTTCTGAACAAAAGCTAAGACTACTAATTATAGAAGACTGATTACAACAACAGTAATGGAACGGAACTCCTAGAACCACACGCGCGCACACACACACACACACACACACACACACACACACACACACACCAACAACAACAACATCAACAAAATAAAAATCTCTCTCCTAGCCTTCACCCTATGATCTACGCAAATAAAAAGAGCTTCAGCTTTAGAAGTGGGATGTCATCACCTACATCTGAGTGGAAAGTGGAAAGTTTCCTGGCATGATAAAGAGACCTTGGAGTGTGAACCTGTAGTTGTTCCCATTGCAGTATGCTTCAAGGGCAGAGAAACCCTGTATCTTTTAGAACAAGGGAATTCCCATTCTAATTTCCCCAATATCTACCATGCCTATGCAAAAGAAGGAGGAGGAGGAAGTGGAGGAGGAGGAAGAAGAGGAAAGAAGAAGAAGAAGAAGAAGAAGAAGAAGAAGAAGAAGAAGAAGAAGAAGAAGAAGAAGAAGAAGAAGAAGAAGAAGAAGAAGAAGAAGAAAACTTTGGTTTATTCTTTTGTGCTTTTGTTGTTACAACCTTATTTTTTTGTTTTTGTTTTATTTTATTTTTTTTACCTTTTACTTCTTTTTTCACTTCCTTCATCTAAATGGATTTTTATAACACCTAGACGAACTGCTTTTAGTTTTTCTCTTTTATGTTTACCTCCCACCCACATGGTACCAAGACCAGACAGTCATATTCTCATTTGGTGGAAATAAAAATGATCAGACTTGAATAACAAATCCAAAGTTAATGACAACAGAATCAATACCCAATCTACAACAAGCTGTACAATGGGGAATAAGTCCCACTAGCATTATGGGGGTATAAGGAGGGAGATGAGGGATGCATGCTGGGGAAAAGAGGTGGAGAAAGGACAAAACTGGTAGTAGGAATGCCCCTCATTCACTATCACTATGTGCCTTAAATATTACTGTGAAAAATTTGTAATTCACTTTTACCACAATAAAAATTTATAAAAGGAAAAAAGAAAAAAGAAAAAGTGGAAAGAATAATATTGAGAGTCATTGCAACTAGTTGAAAGGGGATTTGGCATATTTAAATGTTTGGTGAATTTAAAATTTTTACAATTTAAAAGTTCACCCCCAGTTTTGTGTGTATGAGGATACCTTTGCACCTTGCTATGTTGGTTAAATAATAAGAGTAAATTCCCATGAAAGTAAAATAACTTTCATGATCAGATACTTGGTGCAATCAAGAACTGGATAAATAAATTATGTCTAGAAATTAAAGAACTCCCCCTGTTCAATTAGGTTTGATAATGCATGCTGATTCGATAATATCAGATGGAGGCAATGCTTCTGTTGTCAACTCATGCTTTATCTGTGACCATTTCAGCCTCTGTAAAGGGTTAGATGATTTATTCATAATTCATTGATGACCAGTTCATAGATAATTTTCTGTACATGATTGGGACAGAAAGACCAATTACTAAGGAAATCACACAATTGCTTTACTAATCTAAACTGCAAGACCTCACATCATGGCCCTCTGTTTTATGAAGAAACTAGTTTCTTATTTCACATGTCTCTGAGGTTCCTCCTTTTCCACTAAACAGTCATTATATATAACTTTAATATATATTACATAATAATATATAAACCCTTGCCAACTCTTCGAAAGTAGGGAAGTATTGTTTTCAAACTGCCCTATTGGTGGTGGAAAATTAATATTTTTTATCTTTCCTTATTTCTGTATGAACTTTTTTTTCTGTGGGAGTTTTTTATTATATACAAAAACAAATAGCTTTTAACTAAAAAGACAGTCTTGGAATGGCAGAAAACCAGAGGGCTTAAACTGAAACCTTTAAGTGATTCCATAAGTAGGAAACTTGCTTATTTCACTTTTTCTATTAATTGGTAATGTTTTTGTGTGATGGCTGTCTCTACTAACTCAGTGAATTTGAACAAATATATTAGTGTGAACAAATTTATTTTTGTGATATGAGAAGAAACATTACTTGAAAATGAAATGATTAACCCTCCAGTTAATCTAATCAAGAGGACGAGTGGGTTAGGAAAGAATACTTTTCTTCAAGAGATAAAGACATTATCTCTGTCTGCTATTGGTATCAGGGTGATGTTAGCGTCACAGAAACTACTTGGGAGTGTTTCTGTTTCTTCAATTTTTTGGAAGAACCTGAAAAACATTGGTACTTGATTATCTTGAAAGGTTTGAAATAATTCTTTAGTCAATTCATCTGGGCCTGGGCTTTTGTTTTACGGAAGACTTTTGATTACAATTTTAATTTCCTCAATAGTAATGGGTCTGCTGTATGATAGATTATCTTGGTTCAACTGTGGAAGATTATGAGTCCAAAAATTATTAATTCCTTTCAGCTTCTCATGTTTTAAGGCATAGAGTTTCTCAAAGTAGTCTCTGATTACCCTTTGAATCTCTGTACTATCTGCAGTGATCTTCCCCTTTTCATTTCTAATCCTGTTTATTAAGTTTCTCTTTTTTTGTGAGTTTCTTTTATGTGAATTTTGCTAGTGGCTTATTGCTCTTGTTGATTTTTCAAAGAACCAATTTTTGCTTTCAATGATATTTTTTATTGTTTTTGGACAGCGACTAAGATACAAGTGCCACCCACGGAAATGGAGAAACGATTCACCCAATACCCATCAAGTAAGGGCTAACATCGAAGATATTCAAGGTATGACAGAACTTAACAGAGCCGGGAAGGTGGCGCTAGAGGTATGGTGTCTTCCTTGCAAGTCCTAGCATAGGACGGACCGCGGTTCCATCCCCAGGTTTCCCATATGCCCCCCCCCCCAAGCCAGGGGCGATTTCTGAGTGCATAGCCAGGAATAACCCCTGAGTGTCAAACGGGTATGGCCCCAAAATCAAACAAAACAAAACAAAACAAGCAAACAAACAAACAACAAAAAAAGACAGAACTTAACAGAAAACAATAACCCAATCCAAAAAACTGGGGAGGAAAAATGAACAGAAACTTCCTTAAAGAAGAAATACATGTGGTCAAAGGCACATCAAAAAATGCTCCAACATCATTATCATCAGGGAGTTCAAATCAAAACAATAAGGTACCATCTCATGCCACAGAGATTGGCACACATCACAAAGAATAAGAACAATCAGTGTTGGAGGGAATGTGAGGAGAAAGAAATTCTCATTCACTGCTAGTGGGAATGCTGTCTACAGCCTTTATGGATAACAACATGACGATTCTTCAAAAAATTGAAAATTGAACTCCCATATGATCCAGCAACACCACTTCTAGGAACACAAAAATACAATACAAAAATGTCCTCTGCATTCATATGCTGATTGCAGCACTATTTACAATAGTCAGGATCTTGAAACAACCCAGATGCCTGACAACAGATGAGTAGCTAAAGAAACTGTGGTACATCTACACAATGGAATACTATGCAGCTGTCAAGAACAATGGAGTCATGAAATTTTCCTATGCATAGATGGGCATGGAAACTATTATGTTGAGTGAAATGAGTCAGAGAGGGAGAGACAGACACAGAATAGTCTCAATCATCTGGATACTTAAGAAAAATAAAAGCCATTATGTTAATAATACCCAGAAACAATAAAGATAAGGGCTGGAAGGACCAGTTCATTATATGAATCTTACCACAAAGATTGGTGAGTGCAGTTAGAGAAATGACTGAACCAACAACTATCATCATAATGGAAGTAAGTGAGAGAAATAGAATGCCTATCTTAATGATAGGCAGGGAGGTAGAAGAAGAGGGAGATGTGGGGGGCATTGGTGGTGTAAAGATTTCACTGGTGAAGGGGCTGTTCTTTTTTATGATTGAAGCCCAACTACAAACATGTTTTTAATCATGGTGTTTTAAGTAAAAATATAGTAAAATAGCAACCAAAAATCACGAGATAAAGACTATATCAAAGGTCAGTTTCCTTGGAATGCATGGGATTCTACACGAGTTCTGAGAAGCAGGCATTTCTAGGCAATTCTTGTAATCTATTAATCTTCACATCTATAAGGTCAAGCCTCCAAAATGCATACGGGTCCCCTTACTAATAATGGAGCTTGCTTGTCCTATCAGGGTTAAGAACCTAAAAGAAGACTCCATAGTAATGTTAATACATGCAAAAAGTCTCTGGCCTGAATGCTTTCCTGTGAAACAACATGGATGAGCACCCGTGACTTTGCTTCTCTCAATCACCAGCCTAGTCACATGGAATTCATAACAATTTAAAAAAGAATTGCTTCACATTAGCCAAGTGAAGATGTACATAGATCTAAAGCCTAAAGGTACCTATTATTTGTTCTGAAATTATGCCTTCCAATTACAAACATAATCTTTTCTTTGTAGAAAAAGTAGTTCCTCCTGAACGCAGGAATAATGCAATTAAGCAGTCAGAACAGCCCAAATTACTGCCAAAAATGAATGATGTTGATTTGTTTACTGAAAAAAACAACTACAAATAAAAGAGAAACGTGATATAAGAAAAATCTCATCTGGGATTCAAGGAAACTACATGTTCAGTGGATCTATTGAAAGAAATTAAATATAATGAACCAGAAGAACTAATTTTCCAATGGAAAAAACATAGTCAACATGATCCTATTTTACTATTTGGAAGACATTTTATTGACCAAGAATTATTTTCTTGTTTATTTTTACTTAAGTATGGTTTAAGGGTCAGATTAAAATAGACTTTTAAAATCCCATTTTTCAAAGCACTTTGATATATATTTCCAGTATCAGAGCATATAATATTGAAAAATAATTTTGAGAATTCCTTGTATTGTAGAAATACACTCCTTTCTTTATGCTTGTTGTATTAAAGTCATAAGGGACAGTTGAGTGGCCTTAATTTAGAAATATCTATTTCAATGTATTTTTATTCCTATTTAAAGTATACAAGCTTTCAGCTGGTTGACAAACCAATAAACAAGTATTAAGCTTTTAGTTGGTTCACAAACCCAGGAATATAAAAATCAGCTGTATGTTAATCCAAATTTTTGGAAAATTTAATCAACTGTCAGAATGAGAAGATTCTATTTTTGGAGAATTTAATTCATTTAGGCTTCAATTTCTCAACCCATCTATTTACTCCTCCTTTCATTCATCATTCCCCCTCCAAAAGAAGAAAGTACTCACTAGTGTTGGAGCTTACAAAGGGAAAATGGTAAAATCCCTAGAGTCATTAAGATAAAACTATAGAAACTGGAGAAAGAGTACATAGTACACTGAATAAATCATTTGCTGTCAGGTGACTGGAAAAATTCAATATCAAACATCACATAAGGTCTGTTAAGCATTGTATAGTGATCCCTGAGTATAGAGCCAGGATTAAGTTCCAAGAATTAGCTGATGTAAATCCCACACCAACACAACAAAATAAAATCACTGAGGAAAAAGATATGCTAAATGTCTTGAACACAGATGGAATTTGGACTAAAATAATAACTGTTACATTACTATTATGATCTTGGGACCCGGGAGATAGCATGGAGGTAAGGCGTTTGCCTTTCATGCAAAAGGTCATCGGTTCGAATCCCGGTGCCCCATATGGTCCCCTGTGCCTGCCAGGAGCAATTTCTGAGCATGGAGTCAGGGGTAACCCCTGAGCACTGCCGGGTGTGACCCAAAAACCACACACACAAAAACAAAACAAAACAAAACATTACTATTATGATCTTAAAAATTAAATTGCAATGGTGACCATAGGAATATAGGATACTGTGAGCATATATGAAATGAAGACTTAGAATAAGCTTATAATGTTTCCCAAAGAAAAATAACATTGTTCAAAGGTTTTTTACAAGATAAAAAATTGGTAATTTTTTTCCTATAGTTTGAATACAAATCAAAAATAACTAAAGTATGAGAATTGGAATGTACTAGTGGTATAGCATATTTGGGTTTGTATCATTAAGCCAAAGACTTACATTTTAAAGTTTAAGTAGAAAATTGAGGTATCAGTTTTTACTTTTCATTTTATCTTCTGAATTCTATAGCTTTATCATTCTATAGATTTATCACTAAGTATATAATTTAAAAATTATCCTTTACCTTTGAAAAATATACAGAGAAAAATCTCCCTCACCATATTCCGTTTATAATTCCTATTCTCCCTATTCTATGCCTTAGGGCCCTTCCTAGAAGCTAACCATATTTTCCTTATGAATCTCTTTACAGATTTTGTTAGGGTAGACTTAATGTTAGAAAACTTTATACGATGTCAAATATTAAACAACTATAAAAATAGTAATAAAAGTATAATAAACCTCCATATGCCTATCACATAACTTCATGAATTACCTAATCAGAGCAAATCTTCTGCTGCAACAATTTCCCCCAATTTCCCATGTGAAACTCTCTTTAAATTATTTTGAAACAAATCCCAGACAACATATAATTTTATCTGTAAATGTTTTAGAAAAACTGCCTAAATGGGTCCTCTTTTAATACATAACATCAATTCTATAATCACCCACTAAATTTTTTTTAAAAAGTCATAAGATTCCAGCATCAGCCTTAGCTCCCCCAAATAAATGCTGTAAAATAAGATTAGAATGGGATTATAAACATTCTCATCTTTGGAGGTGAGATTGGAAGATAAGTGTAAAGATATAGATAAATGAACTGGGAAAAGTCAAAAAAGAATATATGTATTTTTGTGTGTTTGTGAGAGAAAGAGAAGGAGAGAGAGAAAGAGGGATAGAGATCTACTACAGAGACAAGAGGGAGAATAAGGATGAGGGCAGAAGAGAATCTGAGGACATTGGTGGTGGGAAATGTGCATTGGTGAAGGGTTTTGAACATTGTGTGATTGAAACTTAGTCATAAATAATTTTGTAACTTGTATCTCATGGTGATTCAATTAAATTATTTTTATTCATCTATTTATTTTTAAAAGAATATAATGGAAAGCTTCCCACCAAGGAATGGTCCTCCTGACCTTCATCTCTATTACCTCTGGATATTATACCATGCTGTCTTTTATTTTTCTTATATCCCACAAATAAGTGATATTATTCTATATATGTCCCTCTCCCTCTGACTCATTTCACTGAGCATAATAATCTCCATCTCCATCCATGTTTAAGCAAAAATTTCATCACTTTATTTTTCCTGACAACTGTTTAGTTTTCCATTATGTTGATGTATCAGTTTCTTTAGCCACTCACCTGATCTTAGATACTCATTATTTCCAAATTCTGGCTATTGTAATAAGACATAAAGTGTGGTGAGTGTAGTTAGGGTAAAGAAGGAACCACTATGACAATTATATTTGAAAATGATCACTTGGGACCAGAATTGGGTGCTAAAAGGGGATAAAATGATACTCATGTTACCCCTTCATTAAGAATAATGAAAACCACCATGTCAAAAAAGAAGGGGGAAGAAAGATAAAGAGAAAAGAGGGATTAAATGCCTGCCCCAGAGAAAGTTGGGGCAAAGAGAGGGAAGAAACTAGGACATTGATGGTGGTAAAAGTGCACCGGTGAAGTGTGGTGTACATTCTATGACAGAAATTGAATTGTGAACAACTTTGTAACCATGGTGTTTAAATAAAGTAATTATATTTAAAAATATTGAAAACATTATCAACAGATGAATGGCTAAAGAGACTGTAGTACATATACACAATGGAATATTATGCAGCCAGTCAGAAAAGACGAAGTCATAAAATTTTCCTATACGTGGATATACATGGAAACTATTATGCTGAGTTAAATAAGTTAGAGGGAGAGAGATAGACACAGGATAGTCTCACTGATCTATGGGTTTTAAGAAAAACTAAGGACATTATTGTAATAATCCCCAGAGACAACTAAGATGTTGGCCAGAAGGACTGGCTCACAATATGAAGCTCACCACAAAAAGCCATGGTGCCGTCAGGGAAATAACTACACTAACAAATATCATGACATTTTTAATGAGTGAGAGAGGTAGAATGCTTATCTCAAATACAGACAGGTATTGTGGGAGGAGGGAGATGGGGGGCATTGGTGGTGGGAATGTTACACTAGTGAAGGGGGATATTCTTTTTGTGACAAATTGAACTATAGTAATGTTTGTAATCACAGTGTTTAAACAACGATATTATTTAAAAAAAAAGGAACCTTAATAGGGTCAAATATAACATTACTGGAAAAATACTAAAATAAAAAATTTAAAAAGAATATTATATGTATAAAATTCATTTTGCCAGATAAGATCATCTGAGACATTATTTGTAACAAAAATCAAAAATTCCCTACAAAATGTCAAGAAAGTTATTTACTTAGCCTCTATCACACCTCAGAGGCTGAGGGCCATTCCCTAAGTTGTTTGATCTCTTTTTAGGGTTGAATGTGTCCTCAGACAGACCCAAGGAGACTCTGATACACCCAAGATTTATTGCCTCTGATTTCTGTGACAGAACAATGGAGTTTTATTCATGGGGTAAAGCCAAAATATTTTTGAATCAACATCTTTACATTTTTACAAATTCCATACTATATTTATACTTTAATTATTCAATTAGATTATAAAGATATTGTTATTGGGTAACAAGTCTCTTAGATAATGTTCTAATTTATAACTTATAGATTCATCTTTACACAGTCATCTCTTTTTGTCCTTTTTTTATAACATTCCATAACATCCTCTTCAACTTTTCTAACATTCTTATAAAATAAACCTTTAAGACATTGAAATGCTGTTTTCTCTATATTTAATGCACATTGGTAATTTTACTCAAGTTTTCTTGCTCGATTATTCAAGAGGTGATTCTTTTTTCTCTATAGGAAGAATATAATTTTCTATTTTATGTTCCATTATAATAGTAATAGCAATTGAAAATAATTAATTAGATATAATATATCAGTAAGGTTAAACAAAAGTAATATTTTAACCCTATCATTTACTTTCAATTTATTTGTTTTACATCTCATATTTATATTTTATTAATTTTATATTTCTATAAAATAATCTTGTCTCAATTATTTTATTGTTCTAAGGCAGGGGTCCTCAAACTTTTTAAACAGGGGCCCAGTTCACTGTCCCTCAGACCTTTGGAGAGTCAGACTATAGTAAAAACAAAAATTATGAACAAATTCCTATGCATACTGCATACATCTTATTTTGATGTGAAGAAACAAAATGGGAACAAATACAATATGTGGTCCATGGCCATAGTTTGAGGACCATTACTCTAAGGCATAGCTCTAAAGGTTAAATGCTTGGTTTATGGACAAATTTTCAGAATAATAGGATATTTACCAAAGATGACGACTAGCTCTATTATATTTTTGATAACATTATGA
Organism: Crocidura indochinensis; assembly: GCA_004027635.1. Classification (NCBI taxonomy): domain Eukaryota; kingdom Metazoa; phylum Chordata; class Mammalia; order Eulipotyphla; family Soricidae; genus Crocidura; species Crocidura indochinensis. Next base: position 3,355 of record PVKC010006277.1, on the reverse strand, counting down.
ACTTATGGATTTAAATGCCCCAATTTTTTTAATCACTGCATGTCTGTCATTGCTCATGCTCAAATGGTCATCTTTGAACTATAAAAATATCAATCTAAGTCGACTCCACAATTTTTTCAAGTTGTGAAGGAGACCTAGTTGTGACATCTGTCATCCTAATCAAAGAGGAGGGTAACTCTTTGAAATGATTGAGTGATTTGGAGTGATTGATTGATCTGGCTGTTAGGACACGAGGCCACTTCCTCCCTCACCACTCCCTCTTAATGCTGTGCACTCAATTGAAAAAACTGACTTCCCAGACAGAGGGACTTGAGAGATAGTACAGTGGATAGGGCAACTTTCCTTGCATACAACTGACCCCAGTTTGATCCTTGACCCCATGTATGATTAACACCTCCAAAAACACCACCAAGATTGATCTGTGAGTCAGGAGTGAGCCTGGGAGCTGCTGAAAACAATCTAAAACAAGTAAGAGCAAAAGGGAAAAAAAGAACATGGAGCAAATAAACACCAATCATTCTTCCATCCAGGTTGTACAGGAAGTCCACTATTCTTGAATGAACCTCTGAACAAATTCTCACATTTCTTTTAATGCAGTTGGAGTTCTCTCAGACATCTTGCTTGTTTGTTGGCATAGAAATGCTCAATATTTTTCTTCATAATCCAATCGCTTTCCCATATTTCTTCTCCACAAAGACACATTACCAGTATGGTAAAAGAAATTACTTTCAAAGATTTTTGGTTCCTTTCAACTGTTGGTGACATGTCAAAAATACAGTTGAGAAATAGGTATATTATCTCCCACTTAGGTAATCATTATTTTAGGTATTTCAAGTGGACATAGCTATGAATTATATATTAAAAATTAAATTGCACACTCAATTTATATTGTTACACCCAACCAAAATTCCAGATAAGTGATTTTATTTAATTTCACTGGTCTCACATCAGAACTTCTGTTTGTTTGTTTTGGGATAACACCCAGCAGTGTTCAGGGATTACCCCTGGCTCTGTGCTCAGGAATCACTCCTATCAGGTTTAGGGAACTGTATGGGATGCTAGTGACTGAATCCAGGTCAATTGCATGCAAAGCAAATGCCCTGCCCCTGTGCTGACACTATGGCCCCACATATCAGTACTTAATTTAACTTAGTCCACAAACTTAGTTCTCAAAAACACCAATATTATTGCTTGTTTCTTTATCACATAGTCTAAACAGTCTCATAACAATGATAACATCATTATGACCAATGATATGATTACTGAAAACTACAATTTTTTATTTTGCAGTTTATTTCCATTAAATTTATTCCATATATATATGATGCTAAATTACTCAACTTTAAAATCCCTTGAATATTTTCTCCCAGACTGGTTATCTTAAAATAGAATTACCTGAATATTTTTTATTTTATTTCACTTTTTTTATTTTAGGATATTTTTTTACAATTTAATTTTGTTTTATAATCATATAATACATACAATTCCATAATCTATTTTATTTTTTAAAGTGTTATTCAAAAATTTAGTTGGAATTCTGACATTATTTCTAAGTGTATACCTATTTTAGCCTCCATAGGCAACCTGAACAATATAAATGTGCATACACATAGACATATAAATTTATGCACATACATATCTTATTTGCATTCTTATATAAATTACTCTACAGCATGCATTTTTTGTACTTTCAGTAATTTGTATTAACTTACATCAGGAAACTGACAATAAGCAGCTATCATATAAAAATTATTATGCAGATAGAAGTGGGGTGTATGGAAATAGTGCCCACTGACCACAAAACTGAAGTTCTTTACATAATATAGAGAACATTTATATTTTTATGGCCTTTGCTAATGAAATTCATAATTGCTATTTACTTGCTCTTATTTATGTGTACCTGGTTTTGTTAGATAGAAATAGTTCTGTGATTCATCTTTGAGTTAAAGATGACTCTTAAATTGTGGCTGGGTTTTTATCCAGATTGTTATAATAACAGACTGTAAAATTTCCACTTGCATGGATAACCTTATGCTATATGCATGCCTTGCGGTAGAAGACCATGACTTTGCAGGTTATAAGTAACTTATAATTTGGTTGTTTGCAATCTAATATGGTAGTTTATGTATTTGACAGTCAGTAATAGGGTGACGAGATAATTCAAAAAAGATCTGAATTTAAGTTCAATTTAAGTTAGTTTTCCTTTTCTGGTTCTTTAAAATTAACATAATTGGGACTGGAGGGTGGCACAGTGGTAGGGTGTTTGCCTTGCATGTGTCTAAGGACAGACTGCAGTTTGATCCCCTGGAATCTCTTATGGTCCCCCAAGCCAGGAGTGATTTTGAGCGCATAGCCAGGAGTGACCCCTGAGAGTCAATGGGTGTGGTCCAAAAGACAAAAATAAATAAATAAATAAAATCAACATAATTAAGTAAGCTTTGGTAATCAATAGAAAACAAAAGTCATTTATGTATAGTACTTATTTAAAAATTTTAAACACATTTTTTATGAAGTGAAGTAAAAATTAATTAAAGGAACAAGATGATGCAAGAAAGTATCTCGATTTGGGGAGAAGCAGGTAAAGAGGTAGTGTAATACAGGTCTTATGCTTATGATGGTAGTATAGGTTTCCCCCTTGATTTTTGAGATTTTCTTGTGGTGTGTGGGTTCCCTGGTGCTTTTTCATCTCCCAACCTGACCTTCTTGAAATTGGAAAAAGAGTTGTGGCAGTGAGGACTTGGGAAGAGTTCATGCATTGGGGGGATACTTGTTGGGCTCTTTTTTCTTTTTATATACATACGTGAGCACATAGATTTTTATCTCTATTTTTATCTTTTTTGGGGGTGTGATCTGTTTTTATTCTTGTCTCTCTCCACCCTCAACTGCACCAGCAATATAATGTAGCACCATTTCTCTCTGCAAAGGCATACTAAAAAAAGGGGGGAAATCTTACTTATAAAAACGAGTTCTTATTTATTAGGGATTAGAACTCATACTTGTTTACAATACAGGGGTATCTCCTACCTTGAAAACATGTCACAGGGACCCAATTTAGACCCCAGGTGATTAGACACCAACCATCCAGCCTTGAAATCTGGGTCACAGACATAGAAACGACACAACTCTTCTCAACAGCTACTGGAAACAAATTTCAATCAGGACATCCTTAATAGTGCTCGGACACCAACAAGTACCAAACATAATATGATACCCTGACAACGAGGAAAATGGGAACAATTGGACCTAAGAGCAAATTATCCTACCTCACCAGCTAATGATAAGACAAAATCAGAAGACTTGTCACCCTGTGATCTATCCAATTGCCAAGACCGCGACTGACAGATGACGGGCTGAC
>PVKC010006276.1:0-31438 GCA_004027635.1 Crocidura indochinensis | reverse complement strand
ATACTACTTTGGTATACTGGGATGTTAGTATTAAAACTATGAGATATGGGGCCGGGTGGTGGCGCTGGAAGTAAGGTGCCTCCCCCGGTTTCCCATATGGTTCCCCAAGCCAGGAGCGACTTCTGAGTGCACAGCCAGTAGTAACCCCTGAGCGTCACTGGGTGTGGCCCCAAAACAAAAACAAAACAAAACAAACAAAAAAAAACCTATGAAATGTCATGCAGCAAGCATATGTGGCTGCAAGGTCCAGGGTTGGATTGTGGACTTACTTACAAGTCCAAAGGTATAGAAGAATGGGAAACCCACTCTGGCGTCAAAGAGCTCTGGAGAGCTCAGCCGTAAAATGGCATAGTAGGAGTTTTTGTTCTTAGGTGTCTCTGCAGAGATTAGTGGGAAAATGGTGAAGCTGGATCATTGGCAAAATGGAACTTTTGAAGAGTTTGAAAAGCTGCCAAGTTTTCAGCAGGGCTGGAAACTTGTCCCACCCCCTGCCTGAAGAGTGATCAGCTCTAAGACAGGTATATTCATGAGTTTTCATGGCTTGGTTTGCTTCAGATCCCTTTTGAGAGTTAGGTGAGTCTATTGTGTAGAATTGATGGATTGATATGGCACAGACTCTATATTTTTATTTAAAAATTATTTTCTGGGGCCCGGGAGATAGCATGGAGGTAAGGCGTTTGCCTTTCATGCAAAAGGTCATCAGTTCGAATCCCGGTGCCCCGTATGGTCCCCCGTGCCTGCCAGGAGCAATTTCTGAGCATGGAGCCAGGAGTAACCCCTGAGTACTGCCGAGTGTGACCCAAAAACCAAAATAAAATTATTTTCTGTGGGGGGGTCAGAAAAATAGTGCAGTGGGTAAGGTATGTATGTATCTAAATGTATCCTGTAAATATCTGACACAGGTTCTTTATTTTTAATAATTTCATTTTAAGCACCATGATTACAAGCATGCTTGTAGTTGGATTTCCGTCATAAACAGAATAGCTCCCTTCACCAGCGCAAATTCCCATCATCAGTGCCCCCTCCCCAACCCCTGACTGTATTCGTGACCATGGTTACAGAAATATTCGTAGCTGTGTTTTATTCATCGAATGTACAGCACCTTTCACTAGTGCAAATTTCTCGCCACCAATATCCTCCATTTCTCTCCTCCACCCTCTGACAGTTTATTTGACAGGAATTCTCTATCTCTCACTATCATAGCCATGATAGTTGTCAGTGCAGTTAGTGCTTTAACTGCACTCACTGCTCTTTGTGGCAAGATTCATATCATAGGCTGGTCCTCCTGGCTGATCTTCCTCATCTCTATTTTTTCTGGACATTGTTACCGTACTTTCTTTTATTTTTCTTATATCTCACAGATGAGTGAAGTTATTCTATTTCTATCCCTCTGACTCATTTAACTCAGCATAATAGTCTCCATATCCATCCATGCACAGGCACATTTCATGACTTCATTTTTCCTAACAGTCACATAGTATTTGATTGTGTAGATGTGCCACTGATTTTTTAACTACTCATCTGTTGTAGGATACCTGAATTGTTTCCATTCTGGATATTGTAAATAGTGCTGCAATGAATATAGAAGTGCAGGAGGCATTTTTGTATTGCGGTTTTGTGTTCCTTGGGAATATCCCTAGGAACAGTTGCACCAGGTTCTAACATTAGCACTCCATGGTCCCTGCCATGATGGTCCCTGAGCACAGAATCAGGAGTAAGTCCTAACACAGCCAGGTGTGGCCCAAATGAAAACAAACAAACAAAAATTTATCTTCTAAGGGACACCATATGTTACAGATTACTCAATTTTCTAGTTGATACAGTGTTGATATTTATTCTCACAATAAATTTATTCTTACCCTATAATGGTGACACGTGTAATGAATCATGATTTAAAATATTTTTGCTTTACCCTATTCCACAGTGTTAAATGCAACTCCCAGAATGCTCTGTTCATCTTCAATTGTGTACACTTGAAGTTAGAAATGTGTAATCATGCTAGCGTCCACTTTTAGTACAGTTTTTAAACATTATATGAGATATCAACCATCTTATTGTTGGCTTTGGTTAGATGATTCTGTCCAACTTTAGGTTATGTAAATGTGAATACATTTGACATAGCTAAGTAATATTTTTGATAATTTAGGGACATAGATGCATTTTAACAGTATTTTATTCTAACTCCATCTTAAGTCAAGTAATATTTGTATTTCTTTCAATACAGTCTAGTCTCTAAATTGATGATATATACACTCAGCAATATATTTTTAATAGAATATTACCATTAGAGTAGTCAGCTCTAGTTGGCTCCCCAAATCAAGACATGTATAATAATTACTAAAAGGTTTATCCAATTGTAGGGCTGAAGATTTTAGTAACTTTCAAACTTTATTTGCTTTATGGAATTATCACATCAAGAGCTGAATAACTTTCAATAACTTTCAAGTTTTATTTACTGTATGATATCACATCAATAGCTATTTATTGTATAATACCATTAATAAAGAAAAGTAATAAATAAAATATTACAAAAAAGTAGCAAACAAAAAGCCTAAAATTAGTAACCTGGTTATATATATTATATCTTTCCATTAATTAGTGAACTGTAAAAAATTAAAATCTTGAGGACCACAATTTACTTCTCTGTAAAATGATACAATAATACTCAAAATCACAAGGTTGCTGAATAAATCAAATTGAGAAAGTATTTGTATAAAAATATCACATGGTCTATTTCATATATGTGAGGAGGACGTGATCACCTGGAACATATTTTTAAATAGTTATCTACTATTTTTTATTTTAGAGATGTTATAGAGTAGAAGAAAGGGAAGATGCTCCCAAAGATGTCTACTCTTATGTGTATTGTTCTATAAGTAGACAAATTCTTCCCTCTAGAAATTTATTGGTTAGAATTTTTTATATATTCACTGATAACTCTTTTGGGGATACATATGATATAACATATCACAGACAGTATATACACATATACATTTAAGTTTCAGAATTTCAAACATGTAAGGAACATGCTCAGATATAGTGCTGCATCCCTAGTCAGTAAATATATAATTGTATTTCCTACCATACTTTATTTGAACTTGATATTTATAACTTTTATGTCTTCTGCTTTTTACCAGTGATAAAATAAAATCATGTATAGAAATATTAATAAAACATGCAGATTAAAATAAATGTATTAGTTTCACAATACTTAATCAAATTATATAATTTCAAAAACTGATTTGATAATAGAAAAATCTTGAGACAGGGATTAAATAATTATCTTGTTATTTAATATAAATCTCTTCTCTTTATAGTTTCTCATTTCATGTCATATTTATATGGTTTAATATTCTTCTTTCTACTTTGTTTTTTGTTTGTTTGTTTTTTGGGGGCCACACCTGGTGATGCTCAAGGGTTACTCCTGACTATATGCTCAGAAATTGCTCCTGGATTGGGGGACCATATGGGACCTTAGGGATCTAATAACAGCAAGTCCACTCAATACAAATTGGTTACTTGTCTTATTCATTGTCTGTTGTCCAAGACCTAGCATAAGTACCTAAAAATCAAAAGCATATAATACTGATAAAATAAATATTTGTTTTGTGTGAGCTTTATCTATTGTAATATATAATAAAGAATGCAACTCATTATTGAGCAAGAAATAAGAAATCCAAAACACACCAATGCACGAACAATGTAACCATGTATGGAAATGGATAACCTAGAGTAGATTTATAAAACCTAAATGTTCATGCTCTTTGCCATTGCTTTAGATGCTCTAAAAAACCTTGTCTTTTTTCAGATATCCATTTCATTATCTATAATGGAAGGTGTAAATATGAGTCCATTGAGAAATACAAATTAATGCCTGCCTTATCAAACTTACAAAAATATTGAGTGTTTAAATGAGATCTTGTAGTTTATAGGAACTTATCACCTGAAAAACATAGTAATAACTTTTTTAAAAATGAATAAATGGGGCCCTGGCGGTGGAGCTGGAGGTAAGGTGCTTGCCTTGCTTGCGCTAACCTAGGACGGACCACGGTTCGATCACCCGGTTCCCCATAAGGTCCCTCGTGCCTGCCAGGAGCGACTTCTGAGCGAATAGCCAGGAGTAACCCCTGAGCGTCACTGGGTGTGGCCCCAAAAAACCAAAAAAAAATGAATATATATATATATATATACATACATCTTCTATTGACTTCAAATGAAGTGTGACCTGTCACAAGTAAGATGAGTAGGAGAAATATATTGATATTCTAATAAAAATATACTGAAAACAAAACAGGGAAAGGGATTCTTAAGTGTACCCAGTAGTATATAAAGACTATTTTTCAATTATATGTATCATAGAAGGAATTATATGATCTCCGATAATCAAGGCAATAACTGGAGTTTAGAAAACATCCTTTTTTGGGATAGCTGCTCTCTTTCTTTCTATATATATGTATATATATTATATTATATGTACATGTATATTATACATATATATTATATTATAGTATATATTATATATAACATTATATATTAATATATATGATATCATTTTCTATATAAAAAGAAGAATACCAGACAATTTAAAATAAATTGAAATTCTGAGTAAATTTTCAATATCTTGCTATAGAATGTTTAGGGGGAAAGGCTTAAGAGAGCACTTACATATGTATTTATTTAATTTTATTATTCCCTACCTATCATTTTGACTTCACAATATGTTCTGTTACATCTGGCTTTCTATTTGAACATAAACACCTAGAAGGCAGCAACAAGCCATGCTCATTAAAGTAAATATGAGTCCATTGAGTGATGCAAATTACCTGCCTATTCATAAATTGGATCTTCAGGAAATTCATCTTGAAATCTCCAGAGAAGACAGTCTTTTTATGTACAATCACTGTTTCTCTACCAGAAACACAGTTTTAAATGTTAGAATATAATATAGTATAGATCTTAAATCAGTGGTCTACAACCATTGGTTCATTGACCAGTATTGGTCTGCAGATGTAGAAAGTTTGATGAGCAATATCTTACATAGTATGGCTAATGAGACTATTATAATATGGAACAATAACCAGGTATAATGTTTTTGAATTTACACTAATTCAGGCAGTTCCATATGCATTAACTTTTTCAAAGGGCAGAAACATTACTTACAAAATATTGCTTCATCAGTATGAGTTGAAGCTGCATTTAAACCAGGTACACTGAAAACAGACTGGCCTATTAACCTCGGATCCCCAGGTACTATAATCTCTCCATTATAGTCAAAGACTACAAGTCATTTTAATGACTTCTGATGCAGTACAATGGGACATCTATCAATCAAGATAAAAAAGTGACATGTTAAGTGCCTACAGAGAGCTATAGATAAAATAAACCTACAGGTTTGATTTTATTTTTATTTCACAAATCAGGGATCAAGATACATAGAAAGAAAAGCCATTACAATCATAACATTCAGACCAGTCTGAAACACAATATTAGCTAAAAATAATGAGGCAACTGAAATTCAAATGACAAAACTTCAGTTATCCATAGAAAGGGAGTCATGTCATTAAAATTACTGCATCTACACCAGAGCTAAAATTGCTCCTTGGCTCCTGAGTAGCAAAATATGTTGTAAATTAGGGTTAAGTGATAAATTCAATCTTGGTCCATTTTATACTTTTTTAACTCTTTTTGATTGTAAGGTGTTCCAAGAACTTTCCATATGCAGACAATAAATCTCATTGACTTGACATCTGCTTTAAGATAATGGGAAAGTTTCCTAGGACCAATCATGCTTCCATGATATTACCTCACATTCAAAAATCTTGTTAAAAGTCGAAGGCACAGATCTTATGCAGGGCTTCAACATGACAAAATCCCAGGCAAAATCCCAGCTTAATTCAAAAGCTGTTCAATGAATTAAACTTATAAAGAATCATTTGGGGCCTGGGAGATAGCATGGAGGCAAGGCATTTGCCTTTCATGCAAAAGGTCATTGGTTCAAATCCCGGTGCCCCATATGGTCCCCCGTGCCTGCCAGGAGCAATTTCTGAGCATGGAACCAGGAGTAACCCCTGAGCACTGCCGGGTGTGACCCAAAAACCAAAAAAAAAAAAAAAAAAAAAGAATTATTTCCAAAATTAAATGAACCTAGAAGAGAATTTGCAGCTTCCAATGGCTAATAGAAGACAATATCTCTCTAGGCCCAAAGTAGTATGATGATAGGGAAGTAATTGTTTTAAAAGTGCATGACAGTCAAGGTTTGAAAGTTTACTCCCACACAAAAGCAATTGAAGTCCTGGCCATAGCGCTGGGCACAACTCCAGAAGAGGAAATAGGCAAATAAGAATACTTTGACTTCCTTCTCTTCCAATCGCCTCACTAGAATGGACTGTCATTATTTCAATTCTGGGCCAGATGACTACAGAATCTTTGGAAAACACAGCATGAACAGGGAGTACAATGGTCAAGGATAACCAGCAGGCTTTCTTTGAGGAACCATCGTGCTCAAAATGTTACTAAAAGGGATTGATTATTAGTATGATGCTGATAAATCTTATGCTTTCAGTATCAGTGAAACTGATATTATCCTAACTGATCATAACTCAAGATTTCAAATTCTATATTCCTTACAAGAGAAGTTATGTCTCCCCTCTAAAAATCTTTCTCTCTGAGGGTTTCTACTTGATGATTCCTTAAAAAAAAAAGTTCAAATTTTTTAGAATACCAATAATTTACAAAAAAAACTATTCTTTTGTGGTCATAAATGTATCAAATTGTTAGAGTTGAGGTATAAAATTTTTTTCTCTCAAGAAGGAGAATAAGACAAATTGGTATCAAGCAAAACATTAAAATGTCATGAGAAATGTAGGAAGATTATTTCAGAATAAGGGCAATGAATTGAGCCTCCATGTGAGTCAAGAAAGGTTATGTGGTCAAAAGTAAAGAAATGTAGCAAAATGATTTCACAGTATAAAATCTTTACAAGTTTATCAAAGTAAGATATACAATCTAGAGTATAAAATAGATGGGTTTGACTTCAAAATATTTTGTGGGGAGTTGGGTCATACTTGTCAGCACTCAGGGATTACTTCTGACAAATACTATACTGTTAGATTATACCTTATTTTACTCAAAACAAAGATCATCCCTGGTTTCTTGGTATTTATTTGTTTATAACTTGGTTTCATCCAAAGCAAAGATCATCCCTGGTTCCTGTGAATTTGTTTGTTTAAGACTTGATTTTACCCCAAAACAGAGATTGTCTTAATGTAAGCTTATGCAGGACTGGTTCAGCATAGAGTGAGCTATCTGTCCTTACTCTGTCCTTATTCCCCCATCTAGAAGTGGTCTCTGTACTCAATAAAAGCGACAGTTCTGGGGGCCAGAGAGATAGCATGGTAAAAACATTTGCCTTGCATGCAGAAGGTCGGTGGTTCGAGTCCTGGCATCCCATATGGCCCCTTGAGCCTGTCAGGAGCAATTTCTGAGCATAGAGCCAGGAGTAACCCCTGAGCACGGCCAGGTGTGACCCCCAAACCAGAAAAGAAATGACACTTTTGGCAGGCAAATTGTTCTCCAATATGAGGTAGATTTCCAGACTATATGTGTTTTACTCAGTCTGGTTTGGATTATTTTATGAGCAACCCTGATTCAGACTCCTTCACCCGGGGTTAGAGAGATGGTGTATGTGGTGATTTTTACACCCTACTCTCTGTACTTCACTTTGAACCCTCAAAATAATTTTTCTGTAGAGTTGTTATGATTCGTACTAAACATTTTGATGTTGGTTTTAATGATAGTTTATACATGTTTTCATAAAAAAATTATAAATAATTGGCTAATCAAGAACTTTTAGGTAATGTGTTAGGGAATATTGAGTGGAAAGCGAGAATAGTATGTATTTTTGTTTATATGTATAATTAGTATACATAGCCAATATATGTAGCAGTAAATAATAACAAATATGTATGTACTAACAGACTAATATATTTGAGTATGATATTTGAAAAATAGTCAAAAGAAACACTGCCACTTTAAAATACACATATGATCAATTCCAAGACTGGCAGTGGCTATGTCCTAGAAAGTCATAATGAATACTGAAGTAGCAAATGCAGAGCCATCATTTTATGGGAAAATACAGGTTTTAGTTCTACAAGAGGAATAACATGTTCATCAATCGACGCATAGCCTTATTTAATATATGTTTTATATTAGACAAGTATTTAACGAATATTGTTGACTCTTAACGTAGACCTGCCAACAAATAGAACCATTGCTAAGACCTAAATTGAGTTTTTTGAACATGTATACTTTTTCTACAAGATATTTTGTAGACATTTTGTGCTTATAAACACAATATTGTGTTCTATCACTAGGCTTGGTGTAATGAATTCACCAATGAAAATTATGAGTTCACTAGCAAAAGCATAAAAATTGGCACAAAACAGAATACTAATTCTTATTTAAACACAGGTTAAATGAAGGTAGAATATCATAATGTTTGACTTTAACTAGAAATATTTAGAGACTCATATTTTTGCTACTCTGCATATCTGACAATAATCCTTTAAAGCATCATAACTATCAGAATATAGAAATTTCAATGAGTGAAAAAATGCTCAAGGGAATCTATGATAAGATATGTAAATATTACTAAGAGCAATCAACTGTATATAATACAAATATCTGTGCCCAAAGAAAAATAGTCAATTAATATACAATTAGTGTTGTTTAGCACACTAAGAATGGTGATTCTGATATTGTTGCTGCAAATACATACATATATATTTTATCCTTCACATATCACATGGTTACCCATACCCATATGCATAACCAAACTTATTATGTCCTTTAAGGGGGAAGGGGGGAAATTCAGCTGAATAAGGAAATTAAAATGGACAAAAGATAGGTTCAATGGATATACACTGTATAAATACATCAGTTTTAATTTTATAAGCATACTAGATAGCTTTTGAGAAAATAGTATTTTATGCAGAAAGATTATGCAAAGTGATATGCAAGAAAGAGAATAATGGCCTGAAGCAAAGATCTATTTTCTAGAAATATTTTGCTAGATTATGGTATAAAGAGGGGTATTTTCTCCAAATGGCCACTATTGATGAAATTCACTAGTATTTCTGCATTCTGAGAGTTGGACATTTAGAATCAGTACCTTGGCCTGAAAGCTACTTTTCTCAAAAAAGAAAAAAAAATTCCTGAGGTTGTTTTTTTATTTTTTTATTTTTTTTTATTTTTAAGTATAGTGAATTCACTGAAACTTTTCTTCTCTAAGTAGGAGATAGAACAGGAAGGGAAAAACATGTAAGTGGTAAATTGTTAAATTTTAGTTTTCTAAACTTATCCTTAGACAGGCAATCATTGGGGATTAATAATTGGAAACACTTTGAAGTTGACTTTCTGACACCAGGTCTCTGGGAGTGTATACTGCTATTTTTTCCTTCAGGAGTCAAGTAAACACAGAGGCTCTGCACTCCCAATACAGGAAGGGTGTTAACCTATTGTGTGATGAAGAAGACTCAAACAGAAGAGGCTTTTCTTTTCATCAAAGAGAATCTCATTTGTTAAATTATTAAGGGTGTCTTATTGTTAGATTGCTGGAAAATATCAAGAACGTTGGCAAAGCTAAAAAGATATCATTTGGCCAACAAAAATTCACACTCTGCCAAAATTTTTCAAACGAAAATTAAAATCATCTACCAGTGTCTCCCAGGTATTTTCCATAACATTTATGATGTTCAGATTATCCACTGAGGCAAGTAGTTTGACCCAATCTATTTTGATATATTTTGGTCCTAGCAAAGACATCCACTGAGACACTTGACTATTCCAGAAGATCCTTTACATTGTTCCTGCACAGGCCCCTACCCCAATATGCAGGTAATCAGCTATTTTATAAGGTTAAAATTTATTTAGATAATAAAAGCCTACTTTTCTGTAAGATTCAAAGCATGACCTTTCTATCTAATCCCATGTGCCATGAATGACTACTACAAAAGCAAGGAAGGGTTATTATTGGCAACACAGATTGGACCAGTAAGATATTATATATTATAATGCTTTTATCTATTCAGTCCTATAAACTAAAATATAAAAAATATTAAAATATTAAAAATACTTGTTTCCTTCAAGAACGATTTCTAAATCATTTTCAATTTTGGGTGGAAAATCAGGGCTTTTGCATACATGTTTTTCTTTACTTTTCTCTTTTTCTCTTTTATTATTATTTTATTTTTGTTTTGGGAACACATCTGGCAGTGTTCAAAGGTTACTTCTGAGTCTGATATCAGAAATTAATTCTGCATGATTGGAGGACATATGGGATACTTTGAATCAAACACAGTTTGAGTGCAGGCAAATACCCTATGCACTGTGCTATGGCTACAGACTCCTCTTTGTTTTCTCTTTTTTCTTTTGATAGGTGCATACCTAGGGGTGCTCAGGGCTCTGTACTCTGGAATTACTGCTAGTGAGGCTCTGAGAACCTTATAGAGTGCTGGGATCAAACCCATTCAGGTGGTTTAAGGAAAACTACCCAATCCTTTGTATTATCTCTCCAGCCTGTATATTTTATTACAAGCCACACATCCCTATCCTTAAAAGGCAGACATTTCTGATAATGATACATGTATTTCTCTATGTTGATTTTGTTTGAGATATTACCTGGTGATCCTTAGGGATTATTCTTAGCTCTGTGCTTATGAGTGAGCCCTCTCAAAGCTCAGAGGACCTTAAGTGATGCTGGCAATGGCAACCAGGGTCAGTGGAACACATCAAATGCCTTAACCCTTGACTATCTCTTCAATCAGGAATAAATTTCATACCAGATGCTATGGAGTGTATGAAATATCTACTTGTAAAATATGTTTTTACTCACTGAAACAAAGGCCAAACCATGCTAATTCCTGTTAAGTGCTAATGTGTCACGGGGATACCAGGATAAATGAAAAAGCACAAAACAAAACCACCCAACTTAAGAGTTAACAGGCTACAAGGATGATAAAGTTGACTCGCATAGTAAGGCAATGTGAAATGAGCTGTATAATTGTAAATACAGACTTTGAGGTAAAATGAGATGCTCCAATCTCGCAAGGCCAGGGGACAGGTTTAGAATAACATTTTGTGTGTAATTTGAAATCTGAGCAAAGGTAGATGTGATGGAACATAGAGACTGGGGTTGGGAGTTCAACTAGCAAGTTTTAGTAGAGGGATGTAGCCAAAAGGAGAAGTGGTGTTTTGTGGAGGAAGAACTCTAGGTTTGATGAAAAAGAGACAATGTGAGAAAAGAAGAGATGTGTGAGGTCTAACAAATTGTGTTGAGTGTAGATACCATTCAAAAACTAATAGCAAGCTCTCTGTGGCGGTTTATAAAAGGAAGTAACACAATCGGATTCAGGGTTTTGAGAGGTCACAGTATACAGGTTCAGCTCAGCAGTCTTAGTTGTTGAATTAATGCTTTATTTGAACGCTCTGCATGTCAGAAACCCATTCTAACTCACTGCATTTTAGTAACTCTTCAGCAATTCTTTAAGAACGTTGTTGGAGAGCAAAGGAACAAAGCAAAGGAGAAACCAAAAATTAACAAAAGAGTCACAATTAAATACCAAGGTTCCTTCACACTATGAAGGGTCAAATGTGAATAAATTTTCCTGGCAGATTGCTACAATAAAACTTTTTCTCCTTCACTTTCTCACAGCAGTGTGATGCCAAGTATTGTAAATTTCCATTATATGACCCTGATCTCAAAGGTGGGTCCTTGAGAAAGAAACTATATAGAAAAGGCAACATTCAATGCATCTGCCTTATGGGAATTTTAAAATAGTAAATCAACAATGCCCTTTCCAGTTGAAGCCTTCAGGAAATTTTCTAATCATGGTACACTGGTAGAGAGATGCTTGGGCATTGTCCCCTGCTGTTTTATTTCTGTAGTCCTTCATGTTATACCTTAAAAAATCTTTATTCTTTGAAATGCAGAAATAGATATGAGCAAAGGTTCTTAATTATTCAAGTCTTTTTATTACCTAAAGAATTCTACAGAATCTACAGAATCCTATGTTACCTACAGAATCCTATGTTGATAGAATGATCTTTTCACTTAATGACATATATATTGGAGATATCAAGATATAGATTTAATAAGACATACTACTATACATTATAGGTCTCTCTTCCAAATACTGTTCAGTCTTCTGTCTCTTATTTTTCCTTCCCTTTCTCTCTCTATCTCTGTGTCTCTCTCATACAAACACACACAGACATATACAAGAAGAAAGAAGAAACACTGTTAAAAAAAATCACAAAAGTTTGAAATCAAGGTATTTTTTCTGTCAAATTCCACTTCAAATAAGCTGTCTGAGACTAAATAAAATAAAATAAAAGGAGCAGATCTACTTTTAAATCTTTGATCCATAAGTGTTTCTTCTACTTTCATGCTGAAAGATCACACAGATGTATAGGTAACCAATAAAAATTTAGGACATTGCAACTGTTCTACTCTTATGTATGGAGTATACAGCTTCTTTTTATGAATTTCTTCTTATAAGCTTGAGAACTTAGTTTAATATTTGTTGTATTGTGGATATATGTGAGGATGTTTTTGCCTTAAGCCTAGAGGAGTAATATGCTTTAAGTAGTAATATGTATTACCTAAAGAGAGATTAACCTAATTGTGCTTCAGGTTCAATAACCGTCACATTTCCCCAAGTAGTTATAAGCAACATTTAAAAAGGTCCCCTTTGTTTTAAAGAAATAAATTAATAGTTGGTAATAAAATTTAAATAATCTCTGTAGAAGCACTGTTTTGTTAAATACTTTATATTTTAATTGAAGAAAACATCTGATGAACTAAATTGTTACCAAAAATGCAAATAAGTCTATTGCTCTTTCATTAAATTTTATGCAGGTATTTTTATTTTTAAAAATACTTTATACTTTTCTCTTTTTGATTTTTTATGTCCTTTTGTTTGGGGGAATACCTAATGTTTCTTAGAGATTTTTCCTTTCTCTGTTCTCAGGCATCACTCCTGGTGCATCTTGGGGGAACCATAAATGGTGACAGGGATTAAGCCATGGTCTACTGTGTACAGAGAATATGCGTGATTTATTAAGATTATTTATTTAGCCCATTATTTATTTCCTTTAAAAATGAGTGCCAGTCTATAAAACTCATTGTGAATTAAAATTATCATCACCACTTTTCCTGCAATTTCATATAAGCACTGTTGACTATCTATAATTCCTTTTCTTAAACCACAAGATCACATAAAATATGACCCTTACTTTGTTACTTTATTGCATGTTCTTAAGCTCAAATAGTCTGTTTCCCTAGTCAAATATACTCTTATGCTAACAGACTGAGGATGAAACTAAGGGTAAAAGTCTACACTAGTCAGTCATTTCTATTTTAAGTGTACTCATCAGATCATATCATCCTATATACAATATATCCTATATATATGAATTTAGAGATATCCTTTATAAAATATATCAGTTACACAGTTATTGTCTATTTCAAAATCACATATTGTTGATTTTATTGATAATTAAATGATTTATATTTATATTAGTTGTTTGTTTTATTTTCTGTTTTCAAACAGACCCAAGCTCCACTGTTGTAACTAGTGCCTACCCTTAAGTGAGAACACAGTAGGTGTTTAATCATATTATGAACAGAATAGAACAACTGTCTATACATAAAAATCTTACTTGCATAAAAATACCTGTGTTCATCATATTGTTATCTATTAAAGAACAGTGTGGGTAAGGTGACCTCCATATCTTTGGTCTCTTGATTACCAGATAAAACTTCAAATATTCAGGTCTAATGGTGACAGACTGAGAAAATATGGTTTGACTAGAATTCTTGTAATTGAAACATTTACCTTTATAGGCTTACCATTCATTATTCTTTTTTGAGAATTTCTATTACTTTATTGGTGTGAGCCCCGGTGAAAGAGACATGCAAACATCTCTTTATTAAGACCTTAAGCTGGGATAGTTTCTGAACTCCCCTGACTGTTCAGTTCTCAATTAAATTGGACGCAAATTTGGAGCTAGTTAGGTCCTTATTCTCAGTCAAGTCCTGGGTAGAGAAGCAGATTGATAGGAAATATATAACACCTGATAATTTGTGTTGATATTTGATGATTTATTCACTAATCAACTCATAATCAAGTCCCAAATGGTTCTTATTCAAGAAATTAAATTGTATCCTTTCTTATTTTCATATTCTTTTCTTCCCCAATACCATAGACATCAACAAAATCAAATGGAATCCTGACGTAATGATGTTGACAGTGGCAGGAATGAGTTTATTAAGTATTTGCAATTCCATGGACTAAAGACATAATGAATAACATTTAACAAATATGTACTCAGTTATTCTTGATTTTTCTTATAAAAAATAAACAAAGGTCTGTGTTAAAGATACAGAAGAAGCTTTTATTCAGGCGTGTAATGATATGGAAGAAAAGACCTGAGTATAGAATTGGGATTAATTCCAAATACAACACCTATAAAAATAAGTCAAGATTTATAAGCATAGGAAAGTAAGAGTGTGGGGTCAAGTACGTGGAGGAAACATAAAGGTCAGTGGGTCTGTGGCTCAACCAACAGTATTATTACAGAGAACAGCTTAAAGTATTCGGTGGCAAGTGAAGCATGAAAAATTGGAGGTCAATTTGTTACTGATGAGTAAAGGTAGGAGGAGGACAGGAGACTTTGAAAAAAACTGATTCAGCAAAATTTATGCTAGAAATGGCAAAATAAGCATGAAAAAGGAAGATGCAGTTGGAAAGAAGGCTCAAAGTAACCTAACTAAAATTAGACAAGATAGATTCCTTATCATCTTGCTAGCTCATCCTCAAATAAGCTACCACAATTTAGCATAATTAACATTTTCATCTTGATTGTATCTAGTAGTCTTAATTCTATATTTTGCCATTACTAGTTTACAAAGATGAAATAAGATTGTTACTATATTTATCTGTTTGAGTATCATATGAGTTACTTTAAACAAGGGCATTGTATTCTATTGTCACCCAAAGTTTACTTAATATATTTATCACTTTAATCTACATTTGGAGGGTTGAACTGCTGGAGACCAAACCTAGAGGCAAGTATATAAACTAATTCCGATTTACTTCTATTCCTGGCCCCTTAAATCTAACTATTTTTCAAGACTAATTGTAAATATCATGAGTAAATTGACACAATAAAAGAGTACAGTCTCCCAGTGACTTGTTCTAATCAGTTACCAACATATGTGTCTTTTTTTTTTAATAAATTTTGTTTCTCTGAACACATCACTTCTCAAATGGAGGTTTACTAACTATGTGGGTGCTGAATTGCCCAGCCACACATCCCAGTGGAAGAGAATTGGTATATGTTTTCTTTTGTTTCAGAAGATTCTAAAATTGTTTCATTTGGGTTTCCTTTTTTTCATCCCAGTCTTAACCACAATAAAAAGAGAAGAATTATCAAACTCACAAGAAATTCACATGCTAAAACATTCATGTCTCCATTGACTTATGATAAATTAAGCTAATAATTGAAAACCTTTTTTAACCCAGAAAATCATACTAGAGGACAATTAATATTAGAACACAGGTAATTGGCAACACCTTTTATCTATTTATTTTGGGAAGTTTCTGGCTATTCTCCACATTTACTCCTGGCTCTGCACTTAGAAATCACTCTTGAAGAGGCTCAGAGGACCGTATAGGAGAACCAGGTATCAAATCTGAATCAAACACCTTACCCACTTTACTATATCTCTGGCTCCTAAAAATTGTGTTTTAAGAAAACAAATTCTAGGAATAAAGAGACAGGTCACAGGTTGAGTATACACTTTGCATGCAAGAAGGCTAAATCCAATCTCTGGCATCTCAAAGTTCTTGAGAACCACTGGGTATTAATCCTGAGCACAGAGCCATAGTAATATCCAGGAACAATTTGAGTGGCCCAAAAACAAAAGAGCAAACCAAAAAAAAAATAATAATAAATAAATAAATAAATAAAAGCCCAACAAATTTGGGACTGGCAAGCTAGCGCAGCAGCAGTAGGGTGTTTACCTTGCACATAGCTAATCCAGGACGAATGGTGGTTCGAATCCCGGCATCCCACATGGTTCCCTGAGCCTGCCAGGAGTGATTTCTGAGCACAGTGCCAGGAGTAACCTTTGAGCACTGCAGGGTGTGACCCCTCAAAAAATAAATAAACCCCACAAATTTGATGCTAAATATTTCTATATTTAGGTATTTCATTATTTATAAAAGACTCATTAAATAAAAATATCACCTTCTCATAACTCATATTGCACAAAAATTGAATACCCTTTGTTGTTTCTGTAATAACAAGGGGCACATACTTGAGTTTGTACATATACTCTGGTGCTTGCTAGTGGAGGCACACTTGGTTGTGAAACTTACCACATGCTTCAATGTGTGCCAGAGATCACTGCTTTGCTGTGGAATAGGGGCTATCAAAGAGCAGAGCTGCTGTGATTTCATTTGGGCATGTGGAACTATGTCAGAAATTGAACTCTTGGCTTTAATGAAGTCCTCAGACTTACAAGGCAGTTGTTTTACCACTAGGTTATCCCCAGGTCTCCAATAAAAGTTGAATATCCTTTTAAAATGATTAGACAAGCTTTAAGTCATCTAAGAAGAAATGTTATATGTTAACTAACTAAGCTAAATGTTAAGTACTATCACATATATACTTATTGCCTATGATAAAAAGAACTCTCATAATGAATTCAAACCATACTCCTAGCTCAATTTTAAATTCAGATATGCCACTTACTGAAGTGTGACAAAAATACATACCCAAATGCCTAATTAGACATGGGCTCTTATATTACATCTAAAAAAAAAGAGTAGTTTCAACTTCTGATTGTCAAAGAAACTGATAACAAAAGGTGTATTTTTCACAAATATGGGAACGTTGCACTGGTGATGGGTGGTGTTCTTTACATGACTGAAACCCAAACACAATCATGTATGTAATAAAGGTGTTTAAATAAAATATATTTAAAAAGCTATAATTTATGAATTTACCTTCAACACTCCAAGGGGAGGGGATTATGTTAAACTTCTATCTCATAAGTAATTATTAGTGAACTTTCTAAATCTTCCTAAAAATGTATTTATTATATTAAATAAATAATGTAGCTATTATTTTTATAGGAAATGAAATAATGTGCTTATAGGAGAGAGTAAACACAACATTTGACTTTTTCAGAAAATTATCTAGAGCTATCCTGCCTCCTATAAATAGCTCTTCACAGTAATCTCACATTGCTTCAACTACACATTACTAAAAAATTTCTATAGATATAATCTATATATACAAATATATAGTACATTACATATATAATTGTATTTTTCAGAGTTTAATGATTTGAAATTAGACTCATATATCAGTTAACTGTTTTATCTATTAAATTCATTTTTAGATATCTGTAAATTTTATAGTTAAAATTCTATACTGACAGGGGCTCTTCACGAGCACCTCAGGTAAGCTGGGCCCTGGGGGAGGATTTGGGGGTGGATGGCAGCTCCACTCCCTAGGCATTCACAAACAGCAGGGACCAGAGCTGGGCCCAGAGCTCCCACAAGTCAGGAGTTCTCTTGGTCTTGTACTGGCATGTGGTGGGCACTGGGTTGGACAGCTAACCAAAGGACCCCCCAGACTTCCCATTAGTCTTGGGGGCCAGACTCCCCCACACCAGAGGGGCTCTTCACGAGCACCTCAGGTAAGCTGGGCCCTGGGGGAGGATTAGGGGTGGAATGCAGCTCCACCCCCTAGCCATTCACAACTGCAGACAGTAGTCAAAGTAATATCCCCTTATCCATAACAGACCCCCTACAGTATGGTCGTTTTTTTTATTTATAACCATTCTCAAAAGCGTGCAGGCGCTATTTTGAGAAAGCAGTTCCCATTATTTAATCAGGAAATTTACCACATTGCTTCCAACATTGAGCTATAATGTACCATTCATCTATGTAGATCTTTAAGCAGTTTTTCTTTTTTAGCTCAAATTTATTCCATTTATCAATATTCAGAGAATAATTTTTTTAAACTAAAATCTACACTGGTACTGGGATTGGCCTGGGTTCCTTGTATATCTGAAAGTCAACTATGAGGTACTTTGTAAATCACAATAGTTTTGAGAAAATAAAATTTTAAAAAAATCTAAAATCAAATAGGGATTATAAAAGGCTGCTACCTCGATCCCTGTCTACTTTCATGCTTTCCTGTGTGAGACAGTCAAGAAGACAAAAGCAAACGTAATCTCTTCAGAGCCAAACACAGGATAAGCTGTATTCTCCCAATAAGGGTGAAGGCTGATTCCTGACATATGTTTGAGAACAGAGAGTCATTATGAAAGGCTGCTACCACACACCTCTTCTAGTCCTTGTACCTCACCATTGCACTTAGTAAAAATATTAAAAGTGCAGCAATCAGGAAACAAGGTAGGGCAACACCATGCATTGAGAATGGAGATGGCAGCTCTGATGACCCGAAAAGTACCAATCACCTATTTATCCCTTAGATAAAGAATTTAGAATAGAAATATGGAAGATGTTCAGAAAACTCAAAGAAAGCATAGATTGATCTGAATAGACCACAAAGATAGAAATAAGAAATTCAAAACTGAAATAACAGGTCTGAAAAAGTTAGTAGATGAATGAAAACCTCAGTGAAACGCCTCTCTAACAGAGTCAGAGCAGCTGAGGACAGAATCAGTGAGCTGGAAGATATATGCAGAACAACTCCATACAGCAAAAGAGTTTGGAAAGAAACTTAAATGATCAGACAATTGAAAAAATCCTCAATGAATGTGAACAGATGAAAATAGAAGTCTTTGATAAACTCAACAGAAACAGCATAAGAATTCTTGGAGTCTCAGAGACCCTGAAAGAAAATCCCCAGGAAGAATTAACAATCAAGGACATCATTATCAAGAAACTTCCAGAGCTAAAGATTGCATGCAATCAACTCCTTCCTCCCAAATAATATCAGCTAATAATATAATAATATCATCACCTCAAGACACATCCTAGTCACAATGACAAATCCCACAGATAGGGATAGAATACTTAAAGCAGCAAGATCAAAAAAGAGAAATTACAACCAAAGTAGATCCTTAAGATTTATGGCAGACCTGTCACAAGAAACCCTCAAGGCCAGAAGGCAGTAGGGGGATATAGTGACAAAACTCAATAAAATGAAATTTTGCCTAGAGTACTGCACGTAGCCAAAATCATTTTCAGTTTTGAAGGAGGTATACATATCTTCCTGAATAAACAGCATCTCAGAAACTTTACAGACTCAAAACCAGCCTTAAAAGAAAAACTGAGAGGTCTACTTTAAGACAAGACACGCCAAAAGACACACCAAACTCTACACAAAGACGGTTCTAAATGCAATGACAATTATCTCTCTCAATATTAATGGGTCAAATGCACCAGTTAAGAGACACAAAGTGGCAAAATGGATCAAAAAGCTGAATCCCGGGGGGGCTGGAGCGGTGGTGCGATAAGTTGTCTGCCTGGACTGCACTAGCATAGAATGGACCATGGTTGAATCCCCCCACGTTCCATATGGTTCACCAAGCCAAGAGGGATTTATGAGTGCATAGCCAGGAGTAACCCCTGAGTGTCACCGGGTATGGCCAAAAACCAACAACAACAACAACAAAGTGAATCCAACATTCTGCTGCTTATAAGAAACACATCCTTGGTGGCGCTGGAGGTAAAGTGCCTGTGCTAACCTAGGACCGACCACGGTTCGATCCCCCGGTTCCCCATATGGTCCCCCGTGCCTGCCAGGAGCGACTTCTGAGCGAAAAGCCAGGCGTAACCCCTGAGCGTCACCGTCACCGGGTGTGGCCCAAAAACCAAAAAAAAAAAAAAAAAAAACACAAACACATCTGAATAGTCAGAACAAACACAGACTAAAAATCAAAGTTGTAAGCACACAACAGAAAGGAAGAAGGGGCCTACACAAATAGCTTAATGATGCAGGTTATAAAATTGGAAATGATCAACAAAATGAACCCAAAATAAGTAGAAGAAAATAACAAAGCTTAGAACAGAAATTAATGCAGTGAAAATCCAATAAATCTGAAAGATCAATGAAAGCAAAAGTTGGTTCTTTGAAAAAATAAACAGAACTTTGAAAAACCACTAGCAAAACTTACAAAGCAAGGGAGAGAGAGAAATTTATTTAATCCAGATTAGAAATAAACAAGGGAAGATCACCACAGATAATACAGAGATTAAAGGGTAATCAGAGACTACTTTGAGAAACTCGATGCCACAAAACATGGAATCCTGGAAGAAATGGGAAAAAAAATAAGGAAAGAATAATAAAATTCATCATTGTAATAATGTCCAGATACAATAGAGATGAGGGCCAGCAGGACTGGCTCAAGATATAAAGTGCACCACAAAGAGTGGTAAATGCAGTTAGAGAAATGATTACACTAAGAACTATCATGACAATGCTGATGAGAGAAGTAGAATGCTTGTCTCAAATACAGGCAGGGAGTGGGGAAGAATGTGATGGAGCGGGGACATTGGTGATGGGAATTTGCTGGTGAAGGGGGTATTGTTTCTATGACTAAGGACCAACTACAAACATGTTTGTAATTATGGTGCTTAAATAAGTATGAAAATAAATAAAAATAAAAATAAAATTGGATCATTGATATCAGTGACGTCCTGAAGCACCTGATAGTCACATAATTAATGCATGTCTTAGAAAATATTTAACTCCTCTCTTCCTACCAGTTCTACCATATTTTAGTTCTAATATATTTTAGTAGATGATATAGAGACCTAATTATTTAGCCATTTTGTTAGTTTACACACAAATCTATACATAGTTTAATTTTTAAAACATTTCTATAGAAGTCAGAAAAATAACAAATTAGAAAAATTTTAATATTCATTTTTCAGTTACTCAATTTCCCATATTGAAAACAAATTAATTTAGGTAATTTCTTAACAGCAAATATTTCAACTCATTTTAATTTGGAAATCTAAATTAAAAATATTGATGAAAGAAGTTACTTAAGGAAAACATAATTGATAAGAAAAATTTATTTACCTTAACTATGTATGATTTGCCCAGCTAGTAAAGTTATTAAAAGTTGTAAACATTACCCTTGAGAGCTAAGTGGATCAAATCATTAGCAAACCTGCCAACACTACAATTTTATAAATAATGTTGCTTGCTTTGGGCTGTGATATTAAATGCAATAAGATATTTTCTTATATTAGAGTTCTTGAATTTAAAAAGGCAGGAAAGAATGAAATATTTTTATAGTTGGATAAGTTAATATAAGTTCATTTATATTCATATCAATTTCTAAGTCAAATGTATTCATTGGATATTTATATTTTGGAATTAAACAGAAATCCAACAATCCTAAAAAAGTTACTAAGAAATATACATTCCTTAGCATTCACTTCCTATAAGACAATTCTTGATAGAAATATCAGATTTGGAACTTCAAGCAAAATATTGGGGGCGGAGTGATGGTGCAGCTGTAGGGCACTTCCATTACGTGTGGCTGATCCAGGATGAACCTCGGTTTGATCTCCGGCATCCCATATGATACCCCAAACCAGGAGAGATTTCTGAGCACTTAGCCAAGAGTAACCCCTGAGTAACCATCCCAAAATAAAAATAAATAAATAAATAAAATAAAACATATATGTAAAATTCTATAGTTTCCATTTATAATTCTCCAAATACCCTCTAATATACCTAAATCACTAATTTTGGGTGGGGGAGTCTGGACCACACCTGGCACTTTTCAGGGCTCACTTCAAATGATGTGTTTATTAAACCATATGCAGTATTGGAATTTGTACCAGAGTCAGTGTATGTAAGGAAAATTTTTACCATTATACTATATCTGTCTGTAATTAAAATATTCTTAAAGTCATCATGTAAAAATGAATAAGATCATTTTCTCAGATTTCTAAAATTATAAGTTTTCCAATTTCTAATTGAAATATTATGGATGGATAAAATATACATTTTCATCCCATTTAAAATGAGAATGCTAGTTGTACCATGACATATGAAAATTAATTTAGCATAACTTAAATTGCTTAGAAATTACTATGTCGTTTCTTTAGTATGACTATTTATTATGTTTCTCTACAAGATAAATACATTTTACACATAGCTCAGTGTTGCCCTTCAAAGCATGTTTTTCATTACATAGCATCAATGATTTAATAAAAACAATTTTTATACAGAACCTATGAAATTGTTTACATGATTAATGCATATGCTAGACAAAGAATTATATCTAGAACTAGTAGGTTACCAGAGAAACCAGAGAAATACTGGGAGCATATAGTACAAACTATCTTATACACATAAGGAATTTAAGTCAAATAATTTATTTGAAGTCAGTAAATCTCATGGCTAAAACATGTTATTCACGTAAGTAAAACAAGGCAATTTCATAGAACACAGGTTTACAATGGTATGGTATGCATATATAAATACTCAAGGCTCAGATTCTGATCTCTGTCACAAAACACAAGTTTTTCTAGTTTTTAATCAAAACTCACATACTTTTAAAAAACATAAGTGTAGTAAAAATTGCAATGTTAGAGAAATAACTTCTCCATTTCCATATTGTACCAATCACTTAGTAATATTATATATAGCACCAGGGTCACAGTGTACAAAATTAGAGGAAAAAGACAAACTTCTAAGAAATTAAAATATCTGTGATTTTCATTGTAAGCTATTTTTACTAGTTTAAATAGAATGTAAAACATGACATGGAAAGTGGAGTCTGTGGGGAAAAAACATGCTATGGAACATAATTGTTTTTGCTAGTTTAATGGGGTAAGATTATTAAACAAAAAAAAACCTCTATATGTAGCTTTTTTCTAAAATCACAATTTAATCTGAATGCCAGGTTAAAATACTATCCAATTTGAAACTCAATATAAATATGTCATAGAGTGATCAGCCATGGGGACAAAAGTCATTTTTCAAGCATGTTCAAAAGCAAACAAATTAGAAACTTTCAATTCATGAAGTGTATATGGCACAGAGATGCATTTTATTAGGACTCCAAGGATGTCATACTGTATAAAACAGTCAGGCTGTAAGCTAGTCTATTTGTATCTATTCTTTTGGGGGGCTGTTATGTAAACTGAGGTTCTATCAAGTAAATGATATTTTGTATAAGAAATAGTGTATTTCTTTACAGAAATCACATTTTTGTTTATACATTGTATGAAGATATTGATAATGAAAACTTTATACAGTCTTTTTGAATACTTAGTCCTTTATAGTTTTATTTGGGTGCTTTCTAACTTTAAGTTTTCTTAGCTTCCACAGACTGATAACATGAAGTGGAGGAGGCAGAAGGAGGGATAAAGAGTGAGTAGGACATGAAGGAAAGAAATTTAAAGTTGAAATTACAAAACTGTCTAATATTCACTATTGTTTCAGAATAATACATCTGTTTGTTTAGAGTGCAGTATTTTAGGGAGATTTTTATTTTGTTTTGATTTGGGCCCTACACCAGGAGGTGCTCAAGATCTCTTGGTTATGAACTCAGGGATAGCTGATGGCTTGGATCAGCTGTGTAAAAGACAACCCCCCCCACTGTACTTTTGCTGTGGCATCCCTGTTTTAATTATATATTAAAGTGAACTTGATTTCCACAGCTACTTTTAGCTAAATTTCAGTCATGCGATGTTTTAGCACCAATCCCACCATCAGTGGTCAAGTTCACTACACCCATCAGGCTTCCTCTCATAACCCAGTAGGCTTCCTTAATAGATAAATTTTAAAATTTGGTTGTTGTATTTCAGTTTTCATACCTGCAACACTGTTTGCTCTATAAAATATATAATAATATAATATATATGCATACCTCATGTCTACATCACTAATGTATTTAAGGCCCATAAACCTTACCATTCCTTATTTATTTCTTGTTATTTATGGACCACACCCGACAGTGGTTAGGGTTTAATTCTGGGTTTATGATCAGTAATAACACCTGACAATGCTTGAGAAAGGCATATGTGTTGCTAGGGGTCGAACCTGATTGACTTGTGCAAGGCAAACAAACCACCTGCTTTACTATCACATGGCCTAAGAGGTACTCTTTAAATCACTTCTGGTGTAATTTTTGAGTGCTGTTACTGATAGGATTTCATACATAAACTTTATCATCTTCCAACAACTCTTCTTCCCAGCTGAACACTCCCCTCCACACTCTGTTGTGTTATTTTCTTTGTTCTTTTCCTCCCTATGGTAAGAATGCATGATTTCATTAATCCTTGCAGCTCCATAATATATCCTTGTGTGTATGCACCATTATCCAGTAATCTTGTTGGGAACCTACATTGATTCCATATCCTAGCTATTTTGCTGAGTAATGCAATGAACGATGGTGTGCTTATGTCTGTTGAATAAATGTTTCTGTGTGCTGAGGTTCAATACCAAAGATGGCTGGGTCATTTGGGAACTATATTTTAGTTTTCCATAGGTGTTGGGAGAGACAAAGTCCCACCAGCAGTAGATGAAAGTATCTTTGTCACCACATCCTCACTAACATAAATTATTCAGAGGACATTTAACATGTTCTCTTCTAAGTGGTGTCCTGTTGTCTTAATTTGGGTTTCCCTAAATAAAAGTAATAATCTTTTTGGGGTGTGGCAGGGTCTGGACCCAGTGATGCTCAGGTATTTCTCCTGGCTATGCACTCAGAAATTGCCCCAGGCTTGAGGGACCATATGGGACACTGTCCTAGGCTAAAGCTGGCAAGGTAGATGCCTTACTGCTCCATGCCACTGCTCTGACCCAGAGTAATAATTATTAATGTGTATTAATATTCAGAAAAGTGTCTGTTTATTTCTGATTCCTATTTTCGATAGAATTGTAGGTAAATTTTGATGACTTTTGCATGTGATTTATATATCTTGGATATATAATATATATATTATATGATATATATTATATATATTATAGGATATATAATATATCCTATGATATATTGAATGCATATAGTTTTTGGTTTTACTTTTAGCTTGTATTTTCTTAGCTGTGCAGAAACTTCTGAGTTTCAGAAAATCCCATATGTTTAATTTGTGCTTCCTATATTTTCCTGTGGAGTTATACCATCAAAAATACCTTTGAGGTCCAAATATTGAGAAATTCTGCCTATATTTTCCTCAATATATTTTATGGGTACTAGCCTAATCTCAAAGTTTTGGGTCCACTTTCAATAGACTTGAATGTGTTTCCAGTTTTCTGGGGATGGAGTACCCTATAATTACTAGTCCACTTTCTTCCATTTCTCTTTTCATGTATATTCATGTTGGGTTTCAACCTGGTTGACCTATCAAGGGGTAGCAGGGCAATGCTGAGGTCTCCCACTATTATTGTGTTGTTATTGATATCTTCTTTCAGATTTGTCAACAATTGTATTAAATATTTTGCTGGTCCCTCATTGGGTGCATATATTTTTAGGCATTGTTCCTTTTTGTACAGGCACACTAAAATGGGATATCTTATATATAAACAGTTCTTATTTACTAGGGATAAGAATCAGGGCATCATTTATCATGCGGACTTGACTTAGACTTCAAGTGATAGGATATTAACCATTCAACTTCAAACCCCAGATCCCAACCTTAAAACTGGCACAGTTCCCTGTACCAGCACCAGGAATCAAATGCCCCCCCCCCACCATAGGGGAGGCCCTTATACCACTCTGGCACCAACTTGAGCCAGGGTAGGTTCATATGACATCCTGATTTAGAGGAAACAGCAACAAGTTTGATCTAAAGGCAAGATGCCCTACTCCATCACCTAATGGTGAGATAAAATCAGAAGACCCCACGGGGTCAGGCAAGCAAAGTGGTAAGGTGTTTGTCTTGCATATGACTTACCCAAGATAGACCTCGTTTGATGCATGGCAACCCATATGGTCTGAAGCCAGGAGCAATTTCTGAGTGCATAGGAGTAACTCCTGAGCACCACATCAGGTGTGGCCTCAAAACAAAAACAATAACAGAAAGATGACCCTCCATCCTAGGATCTGTGAAAAACAAAATCACTAATTTCAAAAGACTGACTACAGCAACCATAACTGAGCTGAACTTTTCCTAGGACCATAAAGAAAGACTCTATCCTAGGCTTTGTCCTAGGATCTGTGCAAAAAACAAGATCTCTAAATAAAGGGGACTGACTTTGACAATCACGATTGGGCAGAACATTTCCTGGGACCATAAAGATCTTGGTGCTTGAGAACTAACATGTCCAGAGCCTATAGTCAGTCTCATGTCAGTATGCTTCAAGTATAAAGACACCCTGTATAACCTAAGCTAAGGGCATTTTCTTTCTAATTTCCCCAATATTTACTGTGCATATGCAAAAATAAAAGGAAAGAAATACTTGCCACATCTGCCCCACCATTTTTAAATCTTTTATTTACTTATTTATTTTAATTTAATTTTTTCTTCTTTCTTTTTATTTTTTCTTTTAATTTTATTTATAGCTTATAGACCGGGGCATCTGACCAGTTTTTTTTTTCTTTTTACAGAACATAGAACATCAATCATCTTGCTCTGCCTCATATCCCTATTTCTTTCTAAAACAGGAAAAAAAAAAAAGAAGTGGATGGGGGCATGCGGTCTCAGGAGAATTAGTGGGGGAAAAAGAAAACAGTCAATGACAGTAGAATCAAGAGACCTAAACTACAACAAGCTATACACAAAAGAGAACTGTTACACTAAGAGTCCAGGGGATTAAGGGTGGAGGTATGGGAGGCATGCTGGGAACTA
Source organism: Crocidura indochinensis (assembly GCA_004027635.1). Lineage (NCBI taxonomy): Eukaryota > Metazoa > Chordata > Mammalia > Eulipotyphla > Soricidae > Crocidura > Crocidura indochinensis. Next base: position 4,574 of record PVKC010006276.1, on the reverse strand, counting down.
TGGCAGATAGTTCACCAATACTGGTGGTGGGACTGGCCCTAATTCACTGTCACTATGTGTTGACATAGATTTGCTACTTGGTTATCCATGGACCCTCCAAGGGCTCCCAGAATGAGAAATTGATTCCCATCCCCCTATCTCTTTGGTAGGGGGAGTGATCTTGGTAATTTTTATCCACTGCAAATAATCCACACAGACAGAAGGGTAAAAAGGCAAGAAGGTCGAACGCAGAATCCTTTGTCAGCCTGACAGCACCTCCCAAGCTCCAAAGCCTCCCAGCTAGCTGCCCCCAAAGACCCTAAACACCTCGCTCCACCACTATTTATTACGCTTTCCACTGCGCCCCCACCTGGAAGGTCATAGGTGTGACAACGGCAGAGAGAAGGATTTTATAGAGAAATATTATAAAGGCTTCCATATAGAACAACTATGTACCTGAAATACAACTGTGAAAGAAGACTTATAATTCACATGGGTCTCTATAAAAATTATATTAAAAATAGCCACGAGACAGTAACAATTGATGAGAATGTGGAGAAAAGATATACTCATATGGTGTTCGTGAGATTGCAAATTGATTCAATGATGCAAAACAGTACAGCTTTTTTCAAAATATTAAAAATTAAACTAAAACAGAATAGCCAAATAATATATCGATGTATTTTCTTTCTGAATTTAAAATATATTTTATAGTCAACTATATTTTTATTTATTAGTCAAATATAGCTTATAGTCAAATATATTTTATAGACATATATAAAAATATTTTATATAGTCAAGATATGATACAATCTAACTGGAAAGTTATGATTGGATATAAATCCTAATCTTAGAGGACCTAAAATATATATTTCTGACTTCCAAGGATATTCACTATATAAACTAATTCTAGAAAACAGAACGTGATATAGACAGTCATTATATAAGCTTTCAAGACAGGCAGATACATAAGAGATACATAAGAAGTGTTTTCCAGCGTTTTTCTGCCAAACAAATTTTGTCATATGAAATCATCAAAGATTTTTTTGACATTATTCTTTTTATTAACTAGGTTATTCTGTAGTCCAGTTTTAAAAAAGCCTTTTTAAAGGTAATACAACAAATTTATATCATACTGTATATTTTTCATTTCTTGTTCATAAACATTATTTCATATGCCATGACAGGCAGCAAAATCATATTTGCATTGCTGAAGGGGTTGCCAAAAACTGAATATTGGTTCTCCTTTCTAATAGTTCAAGAGATGTTTAGGATATGAGTTAAAATGGTTAATTCAGATACTCTGAGTCTAAGTCCTATATGGCAGGATATTTTCAATCTCTCTAAGTGATGCTAAAGTGCAAAAAAGACTGAGATTAAGTCTCAATTTTAGACCATAGAAAAAAACATATATAAATACTCATGAAATACTCTCAATGGTACAGGAAGATTATTTATTTTTGTAGATACTAAATGTCTTTTTATATCACATAAAGTATAGACAGATTAATATTTGATTCCAAATGTGAAACAGTATCTTGAAACAAGAATAAATATTTTCTTATTTAATATAATTTCTGATTTTATGGACAAATTATTCAATAGTTTAGTGAAAATACAGATGACAGTATTTAAATATTCAAGCTAAAGTTTTCATGTAAGTGGAAAGAAAAGATATTTCAGGTTTCAAAATAATATGATTTGCGCTGAAGTCACAGCCCATTGCAAAGTACTTAAAATTATTTTAGGCTGTTCATCTATCAGATGCCTAAAAAGCCAAACATTACTTGCCCTGTTATTTGAGAGGGGGGAATAGGTACTTCAAGATATAGAACTTAGTCTTTAGCTTTTATCCTTGAGAGAAGTGTTACATTGTTCTTTAAAAAAAAAAGTTTTCTATGTACTTAAAGTATATCTTACAAGATGCTAGCCAACTCACATTGGCAGAAATACATGCAGCTAAAATTGCTTCCTTTTAGCTAATGCTATGCATTCAGCATTTTTTTGATAGTCATACTCTTGTAAGAAATCTTCAGACATATGCTGAATTACTCTGTGAATAAAATATTTCATCTCCTTACAGCCCTCAAACACAGCCTTGACTTATGGATGCAGAATTGCTGACTCTCCATACTTCTTTGCCAGTAGGCTTCCCATTCAACCATACCCTTTAATGACAAGTAAAGCATTCAACTACTCCACAAAGATTTATAATAATAAACTGCCACAAATGCATAACATGTCTATTAGAAATCACAGGTGAAAATGTTGCAAAATTTATTAAAGAAATAAGTGCTTACAGTCAAATTAGTCATGTTATTGGCAAAAACTTGGAAACTTAAAAGATAAAATGGATGAGTTGCATGTATGGACTAAGATATATTTGTTAACTGTCAAGCCCATTAAATTTAATGTAAGCAGAATAATCATTATCTTGAAATTTATTTATAAACAATAATTTCTCAAAATTTCAATAACTTAGCAAAATTTGTTCAGAACGTATTTATTAATAGTCTAAATGGATCACTACATTTTGTCAGCAGATAATTTTTTTATTTTATTGTTAGATAATTTGGCATAGGCAGACAAGTAAAAACATAAGAATAAGAGAAACCTACATTTGACAGAAAAGTTGCAACCTTATTACTATCAAATATACAAGAAAATAGAATTTTTGAATTATTTGGAAATGCTTCGTGTCGTTTTATCTCCCGGGATTAAGAGAGAGCATCAAGGAGCTGAATATGGAAATGTTTTAGATAAAGAACCTGAAATAAATTTATAAAACAAGGTTAGTCTCTTCTTTGATACCTAGGAAATAGACTTCACTGTTTACTTTTTCAACCTAATTACTTTATTTAAAGGAATGTATCACATCATTGACATAGCTGATAATACATTTATTTTCAGGTAAGTGGAGGCAAAAGTATTAAAAGAGAAAAAAGAAAAAGAAAAGAAGAAAGGAAAAAAGAAAAGAGAAAGAAAGAAAAAAGAGGGAAAGAAAGTAAATAATCATTTAAAAAAGAAAGTAAACAAAAACATATACAGTACAAGTAAATTTGTGAAAAATATTGCATCTCCATTTAGGGTCATTAAAGTCATTTTCAGAAGGTTTAGTGAACTCTTGTTGCTAGCTGACCATTCTGTTACTTGATTTGATTCTGAATATTAGGTGAATTTAGATACACATTGATGTCTAAATTGATGTGTTCCTACCAGATGACAGTAATACAAAAATGAGCAAGTGAGGTTCAGAAATTTTAAGCAATATTGTTGATACTGTGGCTTTTAGGAGTACTGTTTTGGCTGCTGGGTATACAGAAGAATGGGGAAGAAGCAGGAAAGAAGATGCCTGCACTCAATCCAAAAAAATTTCTTGGTGAAATTAGCCCACCAAATATTAGCATATCTGAAGTTTTGGTCAGATTGGTGTCTCTGCAGAGAGCTATAGAGGAGTGTTGAAATAGAATCATTGTAGAAGCAGCAGTTGTAGGTAATGGGCAAAGCAAGCCTGGCTTTGTCAGGTCATGGATTTGGTTTGCCCTCTGTTTAGATATTTTAAAATTTCCCAGGTTAAATCCTGATTTCTATATACAAATGCAGTAAACATGTCAATCTACTTCCTACATAGAATAACTAATAAATATGTTTACAGAGAACTGATATGTGATGACAGAGAGAAGAATAAGAGACAGAAATATGAGAGAAGTAAATATCCCACACTAGAGAAAATATAAACTGAGTATCAAAACCACCACTTTCACATAAAAATCTACCAGGATATATTTTGAGCTGGACTAAATATTTTCAGGGACTTCTCAGACCAAACAGTAAAATGAACAAAAGAAACTCAAAATGGGCACACAGTTTCATGATAATCCAGTTAGCTAACTGCTATAACAAGAATCCTTTATAATAGAAACTCCTAGTTTAAAAAAAATAGAGAAGTAGGTACCATTTTAGGGAGAATAAGTAGGGAATTTCACAAAGGTGAAAAGTAAAATATTTTTTCTATTAAAAGCTACTACATAATACCAAGTAGAAACAATGCGAAAAGAACCAACTAGACACATTTGCTTTTTTCTGATAAAAATTAAGTTACAGGCTCACAGCTAAATAAAAAACAGGATGGTATAGGTTTTATTCCAATTAAGAATCTATATAAAATTAAGGATTTATATTAACTTAGAACAGATATAAATTACAGGACCAACTAACTATCTTGACATATAGAAAAAATCTGGTTTACATTTATTTTCTTTTTGAGTGGGAGAGGGTACAGCCAACACTGCAAAAACTTACTCCTGGCTCTGTGCTCAGACATCACTCCTAGTAATGCTCTGGAGTCCATATGCAGTATAAGGATTTAATTTAGGTCAGCTAGGTAAGAGCTCGATCCACTGTACTATCTATCTGACCTCTAAAGTTATTTTTCTAAACAAGAAGAAGAAGAAGGAGGAGGAGGAGGAGGAGGAGAAGGAGGAGGAGGAGGAGAAGGAGAAGAAGAAGGAGGAGGAGGAGGAGGAGAAGAAGAAGAAGAAGAAGAAGAAGAAGAAGAAGAAGAAGAAGAAGAAGAAGAAGAAGAAGAAGAAGAA
>PVKC010006275.1:10915-31579 GCA_004027635.1 Crocidura indochinensis | reverse complement strand
AGATAGCATGGAGGTAAGGCGTTTGCCTTTCATGCAAAAGGTCATCGGTTCGAATCCCGGTGCCCGATATGGTCCCCAGTGCCTGCCGGGAGCAATTTCTGAGCATGGAGTCAGGAGTAACCCCTGAGCGCTGCCGGGTGTGACCCAAAAACCAAAAAATAAATAAATAAATAAATAAAAATAAAAAATAACTACACAGAAAACTACCATAATCACGTGAATGAATGAGAGAACTGGAAAGCCTGTCTAGAGTACAGGTGTGAGTGGGGAGGGAGGGAGGGAGACTTGGGAGATTGGTGGTGGGAATGTTGCACTGGTGAAGGGGGTGTTCTTTACATGACCGAAACCTAATCACAATAATATATGTAATCAAAATGTTTAAATAAAGAAAAATATAGTAAAAAAAAACTAACATCATGCATAGAGCATGATGAACTTTACTCCAAAAAAATAAAAATATTTTTTCTATTTGGGGAAGTAAAAGTCTCCCTAGAAACACTTGGGGACCTTGGGCTTTATTTGAGCAATATTTGAAAATTTGTGAATGACTAAAATTTGCAGGCTATAATCTGTCAAAATGGCACTGCCCTGGAATGAGTCATGTTGGGTACCCATAGAACCATACCTTGTGAGTGCTGGATATGGTATGGGTATTAAAAAGTTTATGTTTCCATTCCTTGAACTCATTTCCCAACTATTTTTAACGTTTGATGACTTATTTTTTTTCTTGCCTTAATAACCAAATATGATAATCACTAGTCATGTGTGGCTATTTGAGTTTAAATGAATTAGAATTAAAACTAAATCATACCTAGTAGTGCTATTAGCTTTAATTTATTTACTTCCTAAACCAGTTACATAATTATGCATGCCTTCTAATTATTTCTCACAACAGGCTTTTGAGATAGGTTCTATTTCTACCACTACTGTCTCCACCATCAAAACCACAGGTGATAACTTCGTTAACATATAAACATATAAAATTTTTTCTCATTTACACAGTTGATAAACAATAGAACTGAGAAATAAACCCCGTTTGCCTAATCTTAAAGATATGCATTATCATTTCTAGAGATTAGGTTTTTCTATTGTCATATATCTTACTTTCAGAGGGAAAGATAAAGAAGTTAGTTTAGACGTTATTCAAAATGTAGGTATCAATAAAAAATGTTAACATTTTAGAAAAATATTCACTTACACATTCAAAAGCTCAAAAGTTCCAATTAAGATAAAGTCAAAGAAATATTTAAACAGAAAAGGCAAAGAGAAAGTATTGGAAGCATCATGATAAAAGTGATATCTTCTATAAAGGCTTACTCAAATAAGGTTAGCATTGGATTTCATATCCAAGAAACAAAATGATCAGAAGGTATGAGATAACCTATGATAGCTAGTTGTGCCCATCTTTAATATAGTCACCAAAAAAATCTGGATTGTAAAGGGTGTATATTTTTTTCAGTAATATCTTAGTTTAAAAAATTATAACAAAAATGAATTGGACTGATAGCACAAAATATAAAGCATTTGGCTTGTTGCAGCCAAACCAAGTTCAAATCCCTGGTGTCATATATGGTTCTCCTGAGCACAGAACCAGGAAAAGTTCCTAAGCACAACTAGATGTGGTCTAATCCTCACCCTTCCAAGTTAAAAGCAAATGAAAATTTATAGCAAAAATAAAGGTAGTTTATAAGACTAAAGTTAGAGAAAGAAGAAAGTCACGACATATTAGATCTGTCTTATTAGCATGTAAATATTGGGTATTCATTCAGAAACAAAGGTGGTTTTGACAATAAAGTACTAATATTTTAAGCTCATCTGAAGGAAAAACATGCATCTGATTGAGTCAAACTCATTCTTATGTCACTCAAGAATAAGGGTAAAATAAAGTATTCTATTGCTAGGTGTTATTACCTGGGTTTGCTTTTCCATAGTCATCTGTGTTTGCATTTAATTGTATTTTATGTCACCCTGATGAACAATACTACAATATGTCAAGATCATTAAAATTAAACTACAAAAGAACTAAGGAAAGAGTTCTGATTTTTCTTTACAAAAGAACTAAGGGAAGATCAGCATCTTCTGCTGAGATTTGAAAATATATTAAGATTAACTCAAGAAATATGAAAAATCAGACACAATGCAGATCATACAATATTACAAAAGACTTCCTTTATGGCTCATCAGAGTAAATTTGTCAAAATACTCCCCACACTAAGGAAAGGTTATCTATTCATACGAACACCTGACTTATAAAATCAATCAGGGCACAATAAGGAAGATGTCTGCTTTTTTGCATGCATTCAAGTTGTTGCTTCCATTAACTTAACTTCCTAAAAATATATTTCTTTTTTCAATCTGCTCTGCATAACTCATTAACATCATAATCGCCAGCAATAATTGCCTGAAGTGCGTAAAGGAAATCACGAAAGATGAAGAGTTGAATTACCACTTAATGAAAGAAGAAAAAAAAGAAGACAATTTAAATCAAGAGTCTAGGATATTGCCACCACTCCCTTCCTTAAGTAAATGTATAGTAATTGTGTTTCTTGGAGCTTGTTGTGTTTATAAATGAGGACTCTCAGACAGTGAATTCTCATAATGATTCTATGTTTAATTGAAGATATGAGTCAGATGAGCTTAAGAATATTTGCTCAGCAATATATGGCTACATTAAAATGTATTTACTTATTTTTAAGATTTGGTCATAGTCAGTGGTACTCAGGGACAACCCTCAGCACTTGAGGGTAGCTCCCTATAAGGCTCCATGCAGTGGATCCTATGGTTCCAGGATCAAACCCAAGGCTCTTGTATGCAAGTATATATTGCAGTCCTTTAAGCTATCTCCCTGATCTAAGGGTGTATTTTTATTATATAAATATATATATATAATAAAATTTTTAATTTTTATTTTGACCATATTGGCTTACATATCTTTCACAGTAGTATTTTAGGTACATATTAACATTGAATCAGGGGAATTCCCATCTCCAAATTTGTCCTTCCTCCACTCCCGTTCCCATACTGCATCCCATTTCCCCCACCCTCACCCCCCGGGCTGCTAGAGTAAGTGGTCCCCTCTGTATAATGCATAGTGATTATATATCTGTTTGGTCCTGGTACCCTCCCTTATTTGCTCCTCTATTAAAGAGGCAGAACTAGATAGTTCAATTATGTGGTTTTGTTTAAAGAAGAGAAAAGCAATAAAGTGGGTTAAAAATCAGAAAAACTGAAAAAGGGTGTATTTTTATAGTAAATTGTATAGTATTTTATAGTAAATTTTAAAGAAATTTTAATCATAATATTTTTAATGTTTTTATTATATTCCTGGTAATTAAAAAACTTGAATAATATATTTCCTCTTTGTCTTTAAATGTGTCTGCTTTTCTTTTTTTCGAGGGAGTGTCTCCATACCCAGCCATATTCAGCACTTATTCCTGAATCTGTGCTCAGGTATTTTTTTTTTCCGGCAGGGTTCAAGATTGCAAAACAGGGTCAGCTCATGAAAGCAAGCATCTTGCCCACTTTTCTATCTCTCCAGCCCCAAAGGGGTGAACTCTTTTGACAAGTTTAATCCATTTAAAAATCCATGATTTGTTTTAAGAATGCTCTATACACAATCTAACCCAGGTAGCCTTTTTTCAGTAAAGTTCACCCACACCAATAATGATTTGCCTAAAAATGGAAAACTTTGTCATCTGACTTAATGGATTTATATGTTTTAAGCATTCTGACCCTTCCAACTGGGTCAGCTTTTCAACTGCAGTCCATGGATCAGTCCTCAGTGTCTGCCTATGTTTGTGTGTGAGTGTACATGTTGGCCACCTCAATGTTTGTCTAATGTCCAACTGTAATATACACAATGTCTGTCTATGTTGTATATAGCCCACCCTTCTGTTATATATAACCTTTCCTTGCCCCCTCCCCACACTTACCACTTTACAAATTCTCTTTTATCTCTTCACTCTCCCACCCCAGACCTGTTATTTCTCCCTATTTCACCCTTTTTACCCTCAGTTCTTAATTTCTCAGTAACTGGAACATTCACCCACCCAACCAGTGGTCAACCAGCTTCCAAAGTGAAGAGAGAGATTCCCAGACCACCTTGTCTCAGCCAGAGAAGGAGCTATCATCGACACTGCTGCTGACTTGTTTTTGGTGCCCTTTTATCCCACCTCCCTTTGCTGTGGAATGTTGCTCAGGACCAGATTCGGTTTTTGAGAAACCCACAGCTAGAGGACAACATTTCCTGATCTACATGGGATCCATGTTTTAGACCCCACAAGACCATGTTGCAGGCTGAAGCTGTGCTCTAGATTTTATTCCCCCGCCTCAAACTATTTCAAAAATCTTAAAGTGAATGTATATATTTCCTTCATATATTTCTCTATATGTATTTCCTAAATAGGCATACTTTTTATTCTCTATATTTATCCTCCATTCTTTTTTGGATCTGTTTAGTAGAAAATTCTGGTAAATAAGCTTCTCTTGGGTTATGAGTTAGAACCAAGTTATAGGGATTATTTAGCTTTTTATTTTTACCCCACTATGCACCATTAATATCATGTGACATTGTTCCTTTTTGCATAGGCACATTAAAATAGTAAAATCTTATGTACAAAAACAAGTTTGTATCTAATAGGGATGGGAACTTGTAAATTTTATGTTGAGGTGGGATCTTTCACTCTGAACATTTGTCATTGTGACTTGGCTTAGGCAACAGACAATCAGACAATAGCCTCTTACCTCTGAACCTTGGACCTCATCTATGGAATAGGCATAGTATTCTGCACCAGCACCAAAAATCAGAGACTTCTAGCGGGGAAGGCTCTAATGCTGTCCTGGCACTAATTTAATTCAGAGTGGGTTCATATGACATCCTGACAACTTGGAAACAGCAACAACTTGCTTTTAGCGCAGGGTTCCCTGCATTATCACCTAACAGTGAGATGAAACCAGAAGATGCTCAATGACACCCTGACTTCAACATAGGATCTGTGCAAAAACCAGGATCTCTAATTACAGAAATCTGACTATGACATATGTGATTGAGAAGAGCTTTTATTGGGACCACAAAGAAAGACTTTGGGGTTAGACTACTTAGTAAACCCAGAGTCTATAGCTGCTCTTATGTCAGGATGTTATATGTGTAGGGTCTCCCTATTCTAAGCCAAAGATTTTTCCTTTTCTTCTTTCTGTTTCCAAACTTTTGCTGCACCTATGCAAAACAAACAACAACAAAAATACCTGCCACACATAACCCTTTTTTTCTTTTGTTCTCTTTTCTTCTTTTTCTTATCTTTTAAATAGACAATTTTTCATAGAAACTTCAGATACAGATTGTTTTACCACATATTTCTGCATTGTTCTATTAAAAACTAAGAAGAAAGGAAATATGAAAGACTGAGGGCCAGAAGCTAAGTGGTCTCAGATGCATTGGTGGAGAAAAAATAAGGACAGAATTAAATATCCAAATCAAAATCAACAACAATAGAATCAAGAGACTTAAACTTTAACAGTCTAAACTTAAATGAGCCTGTTATACTGTAGGCCAGGAGACAAAGGATGGTGGTATAGGTTGCACACTGGGGTCACTGGTGGAGAGAGGTCAACATTGGTGATAGGAATGGCCCTGACTCACTGTATTTCTGAAAGTCAACTGTAGAGGAATTTATGACTTCAATAAAAATTTCAATAAAAATTCAATAAAAAATAAAAAATAAAAAAATAAAATAAAATGATTCAATAAAAAATGAAAAATACAATGGCTTCAAAAAAAATTTTTTTAAATCCAAGGTATAAATTTAAACCAGTGCTTCTCAAAGTTGACTGTGATTCCCAGGTAACTCAAAGGAATGCCTGGAGACATTTTTAATTGTCACAGCTTAGAGGAAGCTATTAGTATGTAGGTAAATTCTACAACAAATAATCATCAGATGCAAAATATCAGTAATACCAATGAGACACCTTGATTTTATTATTATAATCTAAAAGATTATAAAATAGGTAGCTGGTAAAATAAAGGAATAGTATCTCTGAAAAGAACATAAAAATGTCTAATCAAATTTTGAAAATGTAATGCCACATTTTACAGAACAATTTAGTGAGTTTTCCAGAGCTAGGGACATGGATGAGGAATGATAATGATGTATTACTCTAGCTACCCTACTAACCAAACCTTTATCTGATAATAGCTCAAATCTGATAAGTGTCAGATTATTGTTTGACTCTTAATGAAGCAAAATTTAATTATAATTTATCATTTTATAGTTATTTTTTAAATCTGTAAGCATGTGAATTATTATGGGAAACAGTTTAGGTAGGTTGACAAATTCACTCAAGGACACGTGAGGGACAATATTGGAGTGAAATTCCAATCTGCCCTAATCTAGTGTTTTGCAAAACAAAATCACCTGGAAGTCTTGGTAAAACAGACTTCTTGGCTCCAAGAATATCTTTTCTGCTAGGGCCAGGATCAATTATAAAACTTGGCACTTATAATAAGCTCTCTAGTGATGCTATAAAGGTTGTTGTGGGATTGAGAACCACTTTCCTAAGTCAATGAATACAGCATCCTAAAAAAGATAAGATATTAGGATACAAATTTTGTAAATAGTGTGGGTAAAATATCTGACCCCACAACAAGGACACTTGGAAACAAGTGAAGTAGAGTGAGGTCTTTTAGAAGAAACTGTAAAAATGCATACACTGGATTGATTGGGAGGTACATTATAACAAACACAACTTCTATCATGACTGGGATATAAAACTTCAGTCTAACCACTTAGAAAGATAGGATGTTTTTGTTTTTGTTTGGTTTGGTTTGGTTTTCGGGCCATACTTGGTGGTACACAGAGGTTGTTCCTGGCTCTGAGCTCAGGTGTCATTCCTGATGATGGTGGAACCATATTGGATGTTGGAGATTGAACCTGAGTCAGCCATTTGTATATCAATGCCCACCCTCAGTACTATTGCCCTGGTCCCGAAAGATATGATTTTTATGGGTCACAAAAACAAAGAGAACTTGCCTTTGACTCTTCAGTCTGGAAAATTCAAAGAGCAAGAGAACTTGTTTGACTTACTGGTCAGGAGGCAGACATGACTTCTGTGTTGAAACTAGCCCTCACTGTTGAAGTTTATATGATGAATATCCTTCAACTATATATTATATATGGGTTAGGTGTAAGTATTCTATATGAATCTTCTTATTTTGTCCAAATTTGAATCAGTAGAAATAAGTAAAAGATGCTATAGGTATTGCTGACTTTGTAAGGGTTTGGGGGAAATAGGATATAACCCATAACAGACAAAAATCATTTTCATCAAGATAATCATAAATGGAAAATTTCTTCCAGTGTAATGGCAAGCTATCTCCATCCAGCCAGTAAACTTTTCCCAGAAAATCTAGTTTTCAATACTTTCCAGAACTCAAAGGCATGCAAGTTAAATAGAAGAAACTCTAAAGGAAAACTTTGGGGGTCTGGAGAGAAAATACACTGGGGAAGGCTATTGTCTTGCCTGCTTTTGATCTGGCTTCTACTCCTAGAATCCCTTATAGTTCCCAAAGCATCACCAGGAGTAATTTCTATGTGCCAGTATTTTAATTCCTTAATCCTATGAAAGAAATAAAACAAACTTTAATATATATTAATGCCTTGTACATCTTGGTATTATGTACTATAAACTTTAGCCAAGAAACATGCTAACTTACTAAGTTCAAGTCAAGATCAAAGTTTCTATTAAGTCATTAACTTGTAAGTTTAATTTTAAATAAAAAATAGAAAGGAGCAGCCGGAGCGGTGGCACAATCGTAAGGCGTCTGTCTTGCGCGCTAGCCTAGGACAGACCTAGCTCCGATCCACAGCGTCCCATATGGTAACCCAAGTCAGGAGCGATTTCTGAGCTTATAGCTAGGAGTAACCCCTGAGCATCACCAGGTGTGCCCCCCCCAAAAAAAAGAAAAATGGAAAGGAATTAAAATATATCAAATATGTGTATTGTGGTTATATATCTTTTTAAATTGTAATATTTTCAAATATACCTTTCCAAGCATAAGTTTACCTTTTTACTTTTTAATGTTATGGTATTTCAGGTATCATAGTTCCAATCGTGTTAATCGTTATAGTTTTGGGTTTTTTGATTGCTTATATATTTATATTGGTTTTTGGGTCACACCGACAGCTGTGCTCAGGCATGGAGACCATATGGGATTCCAGGATTCAAATCACCTTCTGTCCTGGATCAGCTGCATGCAAGGCAAACGCCCTACTACTGTGCACTCTCTCAGGTCCCTTATTATAAATTACTGTATTTAAAGATCATGTATCCCATAACAGGACACAGTTGATCATAATATATTTGTTTCTAGGTAAGTGGCAGCAAAAGTATCAAAATAGAAAGAAGAAAGAAAAAATAATACAGTAACAAAAACTTTGTGAAAATTATTGTATCTAGCATTAGTCGTCATGACCTCATTGGTTTAGTAAGTTCTTGTTGCTATTTGGTTATTTTGTTACTACTTTTGTTCCTGAACATTAGTTGACCTTGGACAGACATTGACATCTAAATTGGTGTGCTCCTAAGAGGATGATAGTATTTAAAAATTTGACTTTGTCCAGGAATTTTAAGCACTATTGCTGATACTCTGCTTTTGTGAGGCATGTTTTCAACTGCCAGTACTTTAGGAAGTACAAGATGGTAGGGGCAGGGTACCTGCACTCACTCCAAAAATTCTTGGTGATGTCAGCCCAAATGCAAGCATAACTGGAGTTTTGGTCAGATTGGTGCCTCTTCAGAGAGTGGCAGATGAGTGGTGAAGCTGGGCTATTGCTGAAGCTTTTTGTGGGTAATGAGTTCAGCAGTCATGGCTATAACAGAGTGGGGAAATGGCCTACCTTCTCTTCCCAAGAGAGCTAGTTTTCAGCTGTGTGACCTAAGTACCATAATTTTTCATGCTTGTTTTATTTGGAGTGAGCTAAATGCAGACATTGTCCAAAAATTTTATAATAGGCTTGTATATATTAGATTGAAGAATAAACACTTCATATATATTAACAACTATAAGAGACATTCTAATACACCAATAAAAGCAGAAAGCATTATAATTAGAATAAGTATAGCACTCAGAATATGATAAAATAATTCCTATGTATCACTACATTCCAATTTTAATTCAGTGCCTAACATACCACACATGTCTAATAATAGGCAATGAAAACTGAAGATTAAATTACTATGCTCAGAACCCTATGTTCCACTCTAGGATGAGCAGGTAACCATCAGAGTAGAGAGTATAGTGTACCAACCTTCTGATTACTAGTGCCTAGAACTGGTTGATCCTTCACTGAGTCATGAGCAAAAAAATCTTAAATGTCAATATAAACCTTTATTGTTGCCCAAATATATAGCTCTTAAAACTTACCTGATTTGTCCTTTGTCACTTTGAAAGCCTACTGTTCTGAGGTCTGCTTCCAGAAAAAGAAAAAGAGAAAGGGGCTCATTAATTTTAGTATATTTAGGCTATCAACTAATTCAACAGGAGAAAAATTATCCATCACACAGCATCCTAACTTTTTCTAACATCATGAAAGATTAAGAACAGTCAGAATTCAGAATATTTATTGGACCAGGATATTTATTGTTCACATACAATAATGGATGAGAGAAAATCAAGTCATATGTAATCATGATTAAAACTGCTATAACTTCGTAGGACAAGCTTCCATCTTTTAGATTGACCTTCAAATATCAGTCTTAAGGTGGAACTAAATTATGTAATTCTAAAATTTAATTCTGAAGAAAGCCAAGCTCTAGAAGAACATACAGCCTAGCAAGCATCTTAACTGCAGCCTCTTTAGATCTGAGCATCGAACCCATTTCTAGACTCCTGAACCAAAGTAACTAAGATAATAAAATACATGCTTTAAGCAGCTCAGTATGTGATCATTTGTTAGAAAATAAAATAAAATAATAGAGGATCGGTCTCCCAGATTGTTGCTTTTACTAGAAGCAGGAGTGGAGAGTACAATACTAAGGATTGTACATGCTTTTACAACTTTCCTTAGCATTTCATTATATCCCCTATCCCTACCACCACTCTACACTCTCCTATGCCCCAAAATAAGCTAACATTTTTCTATGTCCAAATTGTCACTATCTCTTCAACCCAAAAAAAGCTGGATCTAATTTCAAGTTCCTGTTTCTCCCACTCCTAAACTAGTCTGATACCTGCAGACACCTACTAGGACTTTTTTCTCTGAATCCTGGAACAAAAGAACATTGTCCTTGGGGACTCACAGCTCAGCTGTGGAAGTTGATTCCTTTAATTACAATACAAAGAAGCCTCTTGAATATGGTTTTGTGAAGTTTGTTTTGAAAATCATATTCCTTTTGAAAATTATCATTCATTATGTTTTGTAGCCAAATCATTTTTCTTAGGAGCAAATATGTGATTTTCCACCAGCTGAATAGTCTCTTCACAATAAAGCCAGAATATCATTTCTTGAGCAAGACTGCCACTCCTGAAGCTAAGCTCTTTTTTGCTCATTTTACAGGGAAAAAGAGACAAGTCCCTTGTAAATAGAGAAATAAATCTATGAAAGCAAGAGAAACCTCCCTTTCAGTTCATTTCTAGAACTATTTTTTTTGTGTGTTGCTATGAAAATGAGAGTCACATAACTATTTTTTGAATAACTATCATTCATCACTTCAAAATCTAAATCTTTCATTTTGCTATGTAATACCTCATAATCCCTAAAATACAATCAATTCAACTCAATGTATCTCAAAACTGTCATACTCTGTAAAATTCCTGTTCAAAGTAATTTTTCAGCTCTTTGGTGTTAGTTATAGTTTCTTAATATATACAACATCATATCTATGGCTATGAATTTTACTTGATGGATAAAACTTGTATAATGATTTTCAATGTGTGTCTCTGAAAGTAACCATAAAGAAATAAGTTGTATTATAAAAACATATCTGATGCCTTAATCAAACACATTCATGTATAGTTATTGTTTCTCATTTATCAACACTTTCCACAGACATAGATTAAAGATTCATAAGATTTCATTATTTTCTAGATACAACTATATAGCCATCATCAAAGAAGTATTTCAAGGGCTGAGAGAAAGGATAGCAGTCAGGGCATTTGCCTTGAATGCAGCCAATCAAGATTCTATCCCTGGCATCGCCTATGGCCTCCAGAATAAATACAGGAATAATTCCTAAATGCAGAGCCAGGAATAACCTCTGAGCATCACTGGCTATGGCCCCAAAACAAAACAAAGCAAAATGTATTTGGGTTTAAATAACTTTAAGTTACAAGTAAGTAATAAATAACTTTAAGTTATTTAATAAAATAGCTTTAAGTTACAAGTAAGTAAATCTATTCTTTTTATCATGACCTCGACATGATACATTACATTAACATGAGTAATTTATTGAAGATGCTTAGACTTTTGGTAGCCTTTTAGGAGAAAAAAAGAGTGTTTCTTTTCATTTTGTGCTTTATTTTTTTTATTATTACAGAATAAGAAATGAGAAAGTGGTAATGTATCAGTCACTGTCTTAAATAAAGTGTATAATGCAAAACAAAACATAACGATGTTTTAAATGATATGACTCTATTAAAACTCCAGTGCTTGCCTCGGATGCTTCAAAATATCACTCTTTTGCGCTGCATTTAGGAGGAAATGATTTTGAAATAAATAATGCAGCCAGAGTACAACAAATAAAATTAATACATTGTTTCTATTCATCTCTAACTCCAAATCTCTCAACATGAACTATTAGGATTTTCCAAAGGATGTCTTTGTTTTGTCATCCCTAAAAGATTGTAACCCAGGGTTTGAGCAGAAGTAAGCAGTTGCCTTGTACATAGCAGATCCTGATTCCATCCAAATTCAGTATTGCGAAGCAGTCAGGAGTGACCACTGAGCACAGAGCGAGGAGTAAGACTTTAACACTTCTGGGTATAACCCAAAAGCAAACTACATTTTTAAAAATCACAGGCTCTATTGAGGTTTAAACTAAGACTTATAGACACTTTTAATTTAGCAGAATGTCAATAGAAAATGTATATAAATATTTGTAAAATTCATAAATATATTTCACAGTCTGGGTTTTTATAAAATCACAAAATGGATTAAATAAAACAATATGGGGCTGCATATAAATTTAAATTTAAATTTTTAAATTTAATAGAAGTTGGAAACTTGCTTTTTGCTTTGTATAAAGCCAACCCAGGTTCAAAACCAGGTGTCCCATCTTGTTTCTGAAGCACAATCAGGGGTGACTCCTAATTGCATAGCTAGAAGTAATTCCTGAGCATTGCAGGGTGTAGCTCCTCCCTTCAAAGCAATAATTAAATAAATGAGACAAAAAGATTGAAAATTTCCATAATTCCTTTCACCAGTCTTTGGTTCATATCCCTACTTCTGAAGTGTAAGTTGGACCAGTGAATTTGATGGATGTTAACCCACAACAACTGATGAGAAGACATACTTAAACCTTATAATAATAGGGACTTGAAAGCTAGGTACAGAAGGTCAGGCAGTTATTTTGCATACAGCCAACCCAGGCTAGATCTCTAGCGCTCCATATGGTCCCCAAGCACTATCAGGAGTGATTCCTCAGTGCAGAGCCCATGAGCATTGCCAATGTGACAAATAATTATAATAGCAGTAATAATAGAGACATCTTTGATAACACTGCAGAAAAATAGATACAATAGAATTAGTTTAAGAAGAATATTAAACAAGTAAAAGAAAACAGACCCCAATAACACCTATAACTCTCAAAATAGATGAAAATTATAATATAAGGTAATTATAGAAAATCCAGTTTTCATCACAAACAAGAAATAAAAATAAATAAGAAAATGTTACCATGGGTTTGGAGAGATGAACAGCAGATAGGTCACTTGACTTGCACATGGCTGACCCAAGTTTGATTCCTATCATCCCATATGGTCCACTGAACTCTGACAGAACTGATCCCTGAGCACAGAGAAAGGAGTAAGCCCTGAGCAGAACCAGGTATAACACGGCAGACAATGAAAAGCAGGCATTATAATATATTCAAGAGGAAGAAACCTACATATAAATAATTATAGGATACTATGATGATAATGTCTCAACTATAAAAGATGAATGAAGGAATGGAAATTATAAAATTACAGATAATAAGGTGTCAAGATATATAATAACTGAAGACATTAGAATAGTTCAACAGAAATAAGTCAGCAAAAGGAATCAATTCACTTTAAGTGGATCAATAAAAAATATACAACTTCAAAAGCAGACAAAAATGTCAGAGAAAAATGGAAAATCAGATACCAGTGAAACAAATATGTGTATACATATATTTGGATAAATATATGCATTTGTTTCAGAAGATGAAGGGGAAAGAGGGGAGGAGAAAGAAATATCTGATATAAGGCAAAGCATGTTCCGAATTTTATGCTATTGATGTATTGGGATCCAGAGTGATATACAGTAGGTCAGACAATTGCCTTAGATGCAGCCAACCCATATTCAATACCTAGCATTCTGTATGGTACACCAAGCACCTTTAGGAATAATTCCTGAGAAGAAAACCTGTGAGCATCGCTTGTATAAACAAACAAACAAAACAATAAATGAAGTATTTATTTACACATAAATTTTAATGAATTTAAATACCTTTTTAAATTTAAGAACAAAGGAATCCATATGTTTATGCATGTGAAAAAAAAGAGAAAAATTAAAAGCATCTACAGTGCATATATATATATATATATATGCACACACAAACACACTATACACAAAAATTATCAAACACAAGGGAGTCACACAAAAATTAGCAGATGGTTGGGAGGGAAATTAGGTCAGAAATCAGTGGGATATCACATTCAAAAAGCCAAAGGGATAAGATTCTCAAACAATAATTCTATAACAAGTTAAGCGATAAGTCAAAAATGAAGGTAAAATTAAGATATCTCCAAACATAAATATTGAAAAAAGTTCTTACTAGGAGACTCTCAAAAAAATACTTAAGGAAACACTTTTATGCAGGGAAATGACACCTTATGGTAACTAAAATTCACAAAAAAGAAATAATTAACATCAAAAATACATTATATAAAAATAAAGGAATTAAAAATATAATTTTCATACAAATAAAAGCTATAAATATATTTTCTTAATTAATTATTAAACTTACAGCATGCAAATATCTAGATATCTGATTAAATAGGAAGAAGCACTGTAGAGATACCTCGAACTGCAGGGTCACATGCTTTGCATATTGTAGGCTTGAGTTGGATCTTCAACACTATATTATGCCCTAAGCATGTCTGGAAGTCAAGCACCAAATTGGAAGCACCCTAGCACCACGCAATGAGCCCCCAAAGAAAAATGAATAAACAAATACATAAAAGAGAAAGAATATAAATCAGTCAAGTAAGTCCAATGCAGTTGACTAAAATGAAGAGTGAGATGGAAACTTGAAACAAATATGCATTGGAAGATTATTCCAATAATAAGGGGTTGAATGAAGAAGCAACTATAGAGAAAAATTAAGTGATGTACAGATGTATAATTAATTAATATAGTTTAGTAATGTATTGGAATAAAAAGGCAGCCTAATGGTGTAAGCTCAAAATAAAATTTGATCAGATTAAAAAGGAAGGTGTCTCTATCAACATCATTAGAAACACTGATAATTTTAGGTAAATTAATTTAGATTGTCTTCCAATGAAGTAAATTCAGGTCCTTAAGGAATATTAAGTATGATAAACCAAAACATCACAACTCTTATATCTGTACAATGAGAAATCAAGTTGAGTTAGCCAGAAGGGTAATAAATCATAGCAAAAACAGGAAATAAAGTGAGAGATGCAAAGTAGAACACTGTTCTATAAAAGTGATTCATATTTCAATATATTTATACACAGTCTAGGTACATATAATCATGTCTGGTGTCCTCAATGATAAAGAGAATACTTCTGTTTCTATTCAGCCTCTATTACTTTTGTTAAAACTCTAATAGTGTGATAAGTTGATGATGAGTGTAGAAAATAAGTCACTGGGATTTTGGATTTAGAGTAAGAGAGAGAGGAGACACCGGTGGAGCAGCAATAGGGTGTTTACTTTGCATGCGGATGACACAGGACAGACAGTGTTTCAATCCCCTGGTGTCCCATATTGTCCCCAAAGCCAGGAACGATTTCTGAGCGCATAGCAAGGAGTAGCCCTTGAGCATCACCAGGTGTGGTTCAAAAACTAACTAACTAAATAAATAAATAAATAAAAATAAAAAGAATAAGAGAAAATGAGGTGGAAAAATAGAAAAAATGCAATTCAGTTGGAATGCTGAAAGGTCAAAAATCTCCTCTGTATACCATTTAACCTTTACTTTTTGACTTTGCTTGATTCTGTCATACTAAAAAATATGTTGAATTATCTCCTAATTTTGCTTTTCTATTCTTCAGTAGCAATGATTATTTAAAAGATTTCATGAACTAATGTGAAGACTTAAAAATTCAGAACTTTTTTAATTGAGTCAAGGTAGTTTATTCTTTGCTTCATATCCCATTACAGCCACCTTGTATTTTTTAAAAAGCTAATTTACAACCAGAAGCCTAAATGTTTTACTTATATTTTGGTTTACAATTCTTCACTACACACAGAAATAAAATATAGTATTTTTCCAAACTATTTTTCAGATTAAATATGTCCAAGGCAGGGACTGAAGCAGTGGCTCTAAAGGTAAAGAGTCTGCCTTGCAAGCGGTAGTCTATAACTTACCACGATTCAATCCCCCAGTATCCATATGCATATGGTCCCTCACGCCAGGAGTTATTTCTGAGCACATAGTCAGGAGTAACCCCTGACCATCACCAGGTGTGGCCCTAAAACAATATATATATTTATGTCCAAGGTGGGCCGGCACAAAGGTAGGACATTTGCTTTGCACATAGCCAACTCTGGACAGACGAGGTTTAATTCCCAATATCCCATATTGTTCCCTGAGCCTGCCAGGATCAATTTCTGAGAGCAGAGCCAGGAGTAACCCCTCAGCACCACCAGGTGTGGCCAAAAATCCTTCTCCCCCCAAAATAACTAAATAACTAAATATGTCCAGGGATATAAATATCAGTGATAGACACTTGAATCTAGATAATGTGCAGATTAATATAGTAAACTATTTACATAAATTAAAATTTCAAGGAAACTGCTTTTCTATTTTTGTGTTTTCTTATTTCTAACATTTCAACCATCTTTTGTTTATGTAGAAAATGGTGCTTCCTAGAAAGTCCTTTTGACCATAAGCAGGAACAGAGATTATTATAAATTACCTGGTCAAATAGTTGTACTATAAATGCACTCTTTCGTTAAAAGACAATTGGAAAAAGAAAGTCTTGACTCAAAAGGGAAAAAGCTTTGATTGCAATGATCAAAATGATGAAAATTTCCCAAACACTCTGCCACTGTTGATGGCTCACTATTAAGAAAGATCCTATAGTGAGTCATATTAAATATCCCAACACATATTGCCCACTCAAGTCTACTGATATCGTCAATCATCGTCTATAGTGTCCATAGCTTTCATGCTCTGATTATTTATAGGGCCTTACTGAAAGAATGTATAATTATTTATTCTGGGGGATGGTACAGGGCTTAGAAGTCTGCCTTACATGTATTCAATCCCACTTTGTTTGATTCTCAACACCATATATGGTTTCCTAACCACTACCAGGAGGGATCCCTGAATATTGTGCCAGTAGTAAATCCTTACCACCACCAGCGTGACACCAAAACAAGCAAAACAACAAGAAAATCCCCAAACACAAAAGAAGTAGAATTATTTCATTTACAGAGGTAAGAGAAGTAAGTTAATTTCTATTGAGGAGCTATTTTGGATGCCAAGGACATCTTTTAATTCATTTGGATTCTCTCCATTATTCTCCGAGGAAGACAGAATTTTCTACATGTTGTGGCTGAACTGATCAAGGTTCATAAAATTTAGCTACTTTCTCATAATCATACATAAAAACCAAGAGAGATTATGGTATTAGATACTTAGACATTTTTCTATGGAATCAATCTGTATCCAGCACTAAAACATTCTCTAAGTACTGAAAAAAAAATATTTACTAAGAACTCACGTTAGATTTCTTCTGATAACTTGGAAAACATAATTAGTTCTTAAGTACTAAAGAAGAGAAAAGCAAACAAGAGCATAAAACCCTCTTTATGGATGTTGATCCTATCTCCAGGGAGTAAGTGCTGGCTAATAATTCAAAGAATTCTTTTATAGGAATTGAAAGAGTACAAAAAGTGAGAAAATCCCATGCAGCCAATCCCAGTTTGAACTGTCTCTCCTCCCCGCCCCCATGTCATCTGCATTTGGTATCCCAAGTATAACCAGGTACCCTTGTGAACTTCCAGATTTGTCCTCTCCCCTTGAAAAAGAATACTTGTTAGAGTATGCTTGTATTTTCTCCGGGATCTTCCTGTTTCAGTCAATTTATTGCCATGCAATTGCCATCAGGTTGAACTGAGATGCATGCTGGGTATCTAAGATAGAAATAGTGTATAAATAATTTACTAAAACAGTTTCAGGATCTGTATCCCTGAAAGGGAAAGTAAGAATAGAGAACTGTTGATTAAATAAAATATAAAGTCTAAACTTCACATGGTGAGTGAGGCCACCCTAGGCACTATGTCTGTAGCCCCTTCTGCCAGCGATTCTGAAGAAGAAAGAAAATGGTGGAGAAATCCCCCAGGAATAAGAAACCCACACCAGATATCTTTCTTATCCTCTGTTAACATAAGCTCTTACATTGCTAAAATGAGCAAAGGTCAGGGGATTATGAAAATAAAAGATTGTTTGCACAGTTGGATGGGCGTTGTTTCTGAATGATATACATTTCAAATAATTGTCTTAATAGGTGCTTACTAACAGAGTTACAATGAGTGTCATTTTAATGACCTTTAATTTTGTCTGCTAAAGTCTGTTTTAGATATAGAAAGAGATCCTGAGTCCCCCCAACTCACAAAGAACTTTGTGACTTCTTTGTGCTCCTATAAGTCTTATCTCTAAATTCTATGATTTCATTAAGTACCATGAATGCATCCTGGGTTCTTTCTTTTATTCAATCTAGCAGTTTCACTCAGTGTTTCACTTTATTTTGATTCAATGAATATAATTCAGTAAAATTCCAGAAGCAGAGAGACATTTCAATGCAAAGCATTTGGCTTTTCTCCTACCATTTGAAAAGCTCAGATAACATTCATGCTTTGAAATTTCTGCCCTCATCCCCAACCCACCTTTTTTTTCCCCTTTAGTTATTTCACTGCTTTGAATCTTGAAATGCAATTTCAGCACAAAAATTTAGGCCACCTTTTTTGGCTGATTCTAAAGAAGAAAAATAAACATGAGGATAGATTATAGGTTTCCTTTTATGAGCTATTGTATTTAAACTTCTACATAAAAATATAAAACCTCTCAAACTCAAGTGATTACTATCCCTACTTATTTATTGTGACACAGGATAAATCAGTGATTTATTTAAAGAACATTATACTAGACTTCTTTCTATTTCATTGCTCGATTAATTCTTACAACATCAAAAAAAAATTCTCACAACATCTCTCTGTTATTGTGACTTTCCTCTGCATAAGGATAAACAGAGGCATGCATTTATTAAGTCCAAACACTTAAAAGATAGGGAATGTATGAAGGATAATTAAAGAAAATAAATGGATAATCTGGATCTTTATCCTCATAAAAAATTTTCCTTATAAAATAAAAATTTCCCTATAAAAATCTTTGGGATACATTCGTTGATAACTTGTCCAGATATAAGCTAGTTAAAAAAAGTTCAATGTTTCAAATAACCTATTTAATGGTTTTAAAAAAATCAGTAAAGCAATAAAATGTCTACTTACTTTACTATTTGTTCATATGGTCTAATCTAATCTCGTCAATCCTGATTTTTCTCAAAATCCAGAATTCACTGGATTTTAACACTGTCAGGGTTGCAGTTTAAAGATAGTATTGAAATAAGATGATTAACCATAGAAATTAGGTTCGTTATCTTTAACTATCTTCATCTAAAAATCATCAGAAAACTCTCCCTAATACAGATAACAGTCGTAGCTTGCTGGTGTGCATACATAAGGCAAGTAATTAATTTCCTTTTCTCCCTGGTTTCTAACTGTAATAAAATCAATAAGACGCTAGATGGCAGGCTTGCCACGTGAGCCCTCGACCTCTGCACACCCCCTGAGATGTGAGAGCAGTTCACGTTTGGAAATACAGCTGTGAATGCAAAGGCAAAGAATGAATCAGCTTCTCTGACTCATAATTCAGGATTAGAGGTTAAGACCTTTGGAGGAATAGAAATAACCTGGAGGCAGCATTGTGCTGAGTTGATGGTTGAATTTGAATCAATAGGAGCTGTCCAAGAGAAACTTTTTTCCAGGAGTTGCTAGGAAACATCACTTTCTGCTGCATGCACAGAATTGTGTAGAAAACTCCTTGGGGAAGTCCAAACAGAAAAACACAAGTACTTTATACAAGTACTTATACACAAAATATAAAAAATATAAAATATAAAAAATGCACAAATATAATTGATAACTTGTAATTCCCAAGTTATATGGTTGATTAATAGTCATATATAATCTATATGATTATAGATTAAATGGTAGACATTGAGTATGTGTACATATAAATTATTTTCTCTACAACCAATAAATGCATCCAATTCTTAAATATATACTTAAATATATAATCTAAAGCATAAGAAATTTGAGGGACAAATTAATAATAAACTATTTTAGTACTTAGTCCTTCTAAACACTTCTTTTTAACCTTAACAACTTCTTTATCTTTTAACTAATCTATTTTTTTCTCATCAGAAATGCATATTCCTTCTAGATTAATCCTATTAAACAAAATTCAGATACTTAAATCCTCCAGTTGGCTTGCCTTACACTCACTATTGGGTGGAAATAGAAGGAATTAGAAAGTTTTCTGGTTTGTGGGGCTTCCAGAAATCCAGAAAGACAGAAAGATCTAGAAGATGTCTTTCCAGGGTACCACAAAAACTTGCAGTCACAAATTATTTTGGTTGTATTAGCTATTAAGTAGGTTTATGAGATTGGTTGGCTAGGGGAACTAACTACCGCATTTGAGCTTGTGGAAAATAGATTTATTCGAAGGCAAACTGTTCAAATGACTGGGTTACAGTCGGCACCTAGGTTGGAGTCTAAAAGCAGTAATTATCACCTTCTTTTTCTGTTGATTTTTCTAGAGTTATAACAGATCTTCCAAGCCAGATGGCTATGGATATTCTAATTTATTATATTACAACTAATTATCAGCAAAGCAGTATAATTATGAGATGGACTAGACTAAATAGGAAACTACTCTTATGGAAAAGAAAGCAAAAGCTGTCAAACTTTGCATCTTGGGCGATTTGTTTGGGTGAAACTTGTGTGTAGTATGGAATAAATACATCTGATTCTTAAATATATACTCTAAAGAGATATAACAAAAACTTAACCTAGAGGCCAGAGAGATAGCATGGAGGTAAGGCATTTGCCTTCTATGCATGTCAGTGGTTCAAATCCCGGCATCCTATATGGTCCCCCGAGCCTGCCAGGAGCGATA
>PVKC010006275.1:0-10815 GCA_004027635.1 Crocidura indochinensis | reverse complement strand
AAAAGTAAAAGTAATAACTCAAAAAAACTCAACTTTAATTCCGTAGAATGCTTATCTTATCTTGTGTTAAAGAAAAATTATAGTGTCCTAGCAAATGGATTTTCTGCCATCATGATCTTGGAAAACTAATTCATTTTATATTTTGATAGCAATAAGCTATGCTAAATCTAGTGTTTATTATTAGAGATATTTCTATTTATTATTGTCATTATTAATTTTTGACTCAGACATGGAAACGAAACAAGATTGTCTTTATTTTTCAAATGACAGTTTTCAAATTCACCAGACATATCTGATTCCTTAGGATCTTTCTGTGTGCTATTGGTTGGCAGATTCCATAGAAGTGGATGTCCTCATCATGTGAAATATACTTGGCCTAATATTGCACACATACAGAACAATAATAAATGCTTTCATAAGTCTAATGTGTTCTGCTTTGTACCCACAGGAGGAGACATAATATAATCGGTGTGTGAAAATACGTACTTAGGGACTAGAGAAAGTACAGCCAGTAGGGTACTTGCCTTGCATGTGACTGACACAAGTTTGATCATACAACCCCCAAGCATTGCGAGGAGTAATACCTGAGTATCAACAGGTATAACCCTAAAACAAGACCCCCAAAATGAAGATTAATTATATTGAATATTTATTATTTGCAGTGCCAGGGATCAAAATTAAATCAAGGGCTTAACATACGCAAAACAAGTCCAGCATTTTATTTGTTTGTTCATTAGGGGATTTTTTAGTAGGGGGGTGGTGGCTTTTGAATATTCTGTGCTATCAGCCCAGAGTTCTGGGTGCTCCTGGCTATATTCAATATCAGGGATGGAACTCATGTTTCCTGCAGGCCATCTCTCCTGCCCCAGTATTAGACATTTTAAACTAAATGTTTCCATAACCTTAAAAAGTCTTTTCTGTATACTTTACAGAAAGGGAGAAAAATAACATGAGCTAATTTGAGGAATTTTTAGAACAGCATTTTAGTGTTCTAAATGTATTAAAATAGCTTTAGATTTCTGTGTTTGTTATCACTGATTACTGAATTGCAGACAGATAAAATAGAAAGTGCCCCAGTAATGAATATTTGGGGAAGTAATAATACTAAGATTTAAAGAAGTTGCCTAACGTAGCCCATAAAGACACCAACCAAATGCAGGACTTGAGCCACCACCAACCAGGGTGAAACCCTTAGAAAAAGTGAAAATCTAAGATGAACAAGAGGAATCTCAAACTCGAGGCCCGCAGCCATCCATACAACATTTTGTGGCCCTGCCCTAGAGGAATATTTTTTTGTTTTGTTTTGTTTTAGTTGTTTGGGTCACACCCCCAAATGTTCAAGGCTTATTACTGACTTTCCACTCAAGGATCACCCCGACTTTGCCTCCTGCGGCCCCCAAGTAAATTGAGTTTGAGACCCCTGATTAGAGTAATAGTATGCACTTGCCTAGTATGTGGCTAATCTTATTTCATTCTTCTGCCCCCTAGATAGGGAGATAGATGGGGGGACTCAAAATGAACTTTTGGAAAATAATAAAATCAAGAAGAAATTGCTTATCCCAAAAGTAGACTAAAATCATGACAACTACCTCCCTTTGAGAAGCAAATCCTGAGTTCTTTGGAGATAGAAAAATTGAGGCAATATACAGATGTATAAGCAAGTACCACCCAGAGAAAGGTGCACCATCCACTTCAGAAAAGAAGTAACTATAAGAACATCTACTTGGGGGCTGGAGCTATGGCGCTAGAGGTAAGGCATCTGCCTTGCAAACACTAGCCTATGAAGGACCGCAGTTCAATCCCCCGGTGTCCCATATGGTCCCCCCAAGCCAGGAGCTATTTCTGAGTGCATAGCCAGGAGTAACCACTGAGCATCAATGGGTGTGGCCCCAAAACAAAACAAAACAAAGAACATCTACTTGATAAGAATATGAAAGGACCATGAGGAGTCTGAGACTTGGAACTGGAGAGGGTTTGGGGTGCTTGCCTTGCATGCGACTGACCTAGGTTCTATCCCCAACATGCCATATGGATCCTCAAGCACTGCCAGGATTAATTGCTAAATTCAGAGCCAGGAGTAAGTACTGGACACTGCCAAGTATGGCCCCAAAATAAACAAACAAAAAGTCTGAGGCTTTTCCTGTACCAAAACCCAGATTTGTTTTTTATTATTTATTTTTATTTATTCATTTTATTACCAGGGCAAGACAATATGAAGATTTCCACTCTGAGAAAGAACTCATGTTCTCTCTCTCTTTTATCTTACCCTCTCTTCCTTTTTTACTCCCTTTCTTTTTTTCTATACCCAGTCATTTTGGGATTTTACTCCTGGCTTGCACTCAAGGATCACCCCTCGATAAACTCAGGGAACCCTATGACTTTATTTTCTCCAGAAATCTCCAATTACTTTTCTTTCAAACATGTATCTCTCTCCCTCTTGCTCTTCACTCACATTTCTCTTAAGTAAATTTCTCCAGTAAAATTATTTTACTGGGAGCAATGATATAGCAGGTAGGACCTTGCATACAACTAACCCAAGTTCTATCCTCAGCATCGTGAGCACTGCCAAGATTAACTCCTGAGTGTGCAGAGCCAGGAGAAATCCCTGAGCATCACTGGGTGTGGTCCAAAATGAATAAATAGATAAAAAAATAAAAATGTTTCTTTGTAAAAATAGTTTCTGTGAGGAAAGTTGATATTCTGAATTTCCAGTGCAAAATTAGTATTGACTTTACATTTCCTGCAAGTAGCATTTCCTCATTCCAGCCTAAGTTCATAGTTCCACAAGATCTTGGATGGTGGTGGCCATTCATGCATCCAGAACACACATGCTTCATGCACAACTTCACAGCTACCCCATGGTGCTGGTGAAACCCTAGTGATCATGCCACACAGATGTTCAATACAGATTTTACCAGTCCTGAACCAGGATAGGCAATTCTCCAGGAAAAGGAGGGTGGGATCAGGTAGAGAAGTGGACATACTGATATCTCAAGTCTACTACTCTTATGCCCCGCTTTAACCAAATCACCTACCATATTATTGTCTAAACCATGCAAATGTTCATGGCTAAATTAGACTAGTCCTAGGCCTTCCATGCATTTTTCTGGATGATGAATGTGGGTGGAAAAAGAAAGTAATGACATCCTCCTCTTGTGACTACTACCCTATTTCTTGTTTTACCCAAGTCATCTGTATCATTTGGAAAGATAATCATAAACAGGTGATCTGCTTTTGTTGGTGACTTATGTGAAATGTGAAGAAGGGAGAAATGGTAACCTCAATAAGAGAATTTACCTCTTCTCTTTCTACCTTCCGCTATCACCGAGGAAGTGGCTGAAGAAATCTAGAACTGATGACAGAACCAGAGTGATAATACAAGCAGATAGGGCAGTTGCCTTGCACAGAGCTGAATAGGGTTTGATCCCTGCTATTTCATGTAGTCCCCGAGCACTACAAGAAATAATCCCTGAACATCCTTGGGCTTTAACCA
This sequence comes from Crocidura indochinensis, assembly GCA_004027635.1. NCBI lineage: Eukaryota > Metazoa > Chordata > Mammalia > Eulipotyphla > Soricidae > Crocidura > Crocidura indochinensis. The sequence goes on along the minus strand of PVKC010006275.1, from coordinate 7,322 downwards.
AAAACAAAAATTAAATAAAACAAACAAATAAATAAAACACATTGAATAAAACAAAATGAAACCCCCCAAAATTAGGACTAATGAAAATCTGCATATTGCAGATCCCAGTTGTCATCAGCCTTACAGGCAGCCATCAAGCTGCACCTACAGACCACTTACTCTGTGTAGTTTAACAAATGATCCCTACTGCCCAATTCCTTAGGGAAGTGGACTAAAGCTGGAGAGAAGAATTTCTTCTTGCAGGAAAAGAAATTCAGTCCTTAATCTTACTCAAGCCTTTCAGATTCATTTTCTTTCCTCACATAAAAATAACGCCAGGCAAGATCCCCAGGATGTCTTATGTGAATTGGGAAGGAGAGAGGAGCAGCCCCCCAAGAAGGGAATCTGCAGCTTCCACTCTACCTCTTCCACCACTCCAGATAGTGACTGTGAGTGATCTAGGAGTGAGTGATCTATGGGTCTTGCTTTGGTAAAAAAAACAGTCAGTCTTAGACCTTGCCCAGATTTTTCAAGTCTGTCACTTTACCTCAAAAAAAAAAAAAAAGAATTTCAGAGGACACAAACAGTAAAGTAAAAACAGATTTTATTTGGAGATACTGAGAAAGGGGAACGAGAGGGAAAATAAGGAGAGAAAGAATACCATTAGTAGCATGCTCAAGAGAGAGTATAGGTTTCTCCAAAGGTGGAGGGAGTCCTGATAAACAACCCAGAATGAAAATAGGAGAATAAACATCTCAAGAGAGAAAAATATGAGCAACATGTGTTTGGGCACCATGTACCCAGGCATCTCATTTACTCACCTCCTTTGTTCCAAGTTGACCTTTATAGGTTTTTCCCAATCCACGAGGGGCTTTCACCCAGGTAATAGATCTTTTGCTAAGGTGGAAGTTGATGGTCTTTTATTTGGGGGGTGTGTGTTCCTTCCTTGGTTGGATCATTTTCTCCTAGTCTGCAGTGACAGCCTGGTGAGACTTTCTATCAGTGATGAAGTAACTTCTCCAAACCCTGTCCCTTGGTTTTATTACACCTCAAGAGTTCATTATCTTACAGAGGGATAAGGGGGTTTTACATGCCTGTCTACTGCTTCAAAAGAATTTCAGAAGGAGCCAAATAGTGAAATAAAACATTTTTATTAAGAGATTATGAAGAAGGAATTGGAAAACTGAGAATATGGTCTCAGGTGTGGATGTAGTCTAGCCACCAGAAAGAGGAGGCACATTACTTGCCTTTGTAGAGTTGATTTTATAGGTTTTTCTCTCAAGCCACCCATTTTTATAGCATTGCCAAAAAGAGTTTGAAACCTGGTGGTCCACCTCCATCTCCTTATTACAACCCTTTGTTCCTGCTATAGCTTTTCTCCCAAGTAGGGTACAGATGTCTCTAGGCCTGTGTAGGTGACAGTTAAATACTTATCAGAACTCAGTTCATCTGTTCACAAAGTGGGTCCAGTCATAATGTTTTCAGCTGCTTGTCACAGAAAAAATAGAACTAGTCACAGAGTAACTTCATCAAGTATCACCTTGGTTCTAGTTCATTTCAAGAACTAATTGCCATGAGGACCCCTGCTTCATTACAATATAATAGATGAGACAGTCCAAAGTAAGAATAACAATATAATTTTAGGAGACAACTACTTCTTTTGGTGAAATCATTTCTCTTACCAATATTTCTCACACCAATATTATATTTTAAGTATTACTATAAAATTCAATGATATCTGGGGCCTGGGTATTGCAGGTAGGATGTGTGCTTGCCCTGCTCACCACTGATCTTAATTTAATGCCTGACATCCATGTGGTCCCCAAAGTACACCAGGAGTGATTACTGAGTACAGAGCCAGGAGTTAAGTCAAATCCTGAGCAATACTGAATGTATTGGTCCCAAAACAAAATAAAACAGAAGAAAAAAATACCAAAGATATGCATAAGTAACTTCCAAGAAATGGACAGGAACAAAGAGCAACACCAATATGATTGATATAAAGAGGGAATCTTGATTTGAATTATAGCTTATTTTTCTCATTATTCTCTTTTTCCAAGAAGGGCATTTAATAGCCCTTATTATAGACCCTAGAAAATTGCTTCTTTTTTAAATGAGTAGAGAATGAGCTTCAGTTTTTACATCTGAATTCAAGAAAGTTGCTAATGTATTCTCTTAAGCACAGAAAAAAGATCTCCTTTCCTGGAGTTTAAACAAGCTTGCTTCAATTTGCCTGCTGTAATTTTATGCTGGTATTACCCTCAAGCCACCATTTCTTGACTGTGACTGCTATTATACTCTCAGGAATTAAAAGTACACAAATACCAAGGGAGGAAAGATCATCACTGTTCTATTCCCCCCTAAAGTGGAATCATACCTAGGTGCACTTCCAGAATTTTCTTCAGGACTACTTGTGCACGGTACCAGTGAACTGTTCTGAATGATCTTATCAGAGCACAAAAGATAACTCCAAAATCTGAAGACAAAGTAACAGCTATTTGATTTTTTAAAAATCATTCATTCATCTCCAGTAAACCTGAAATGTCTGCACTATCAATTCCTTCTCAGTGGGAGGAATAAGTGAGAAAGTTAAGGAACTCAAAATTGATCCTAATATTGATAGAAATTGACCTCTTCATTAAATGAAAATGTCATATTATAGTCCATGATGAAATCATTTTTATCAGTTACTGATGGTTCAACTTTGACATATTTCTCCTGTTATCTCTAATTTCAAATATAGAATATATGTCTTAAATTGTTCTCTCACAGATACTTTGGAGTATCTTTAATTTTCTTTATCCATGTCAGGTAAAGGCAATCCTTTTTAAACAAGCAATATTTTAGAGCTATGGAAGAAATTCAAATAGCCAAAATCCTGATGTATAAAGACTATGTAGTATGTAATATAGATAAATTCTGTAAGAATTGAAAACTGATAGGAATTCTTTTGTCATGGGCAAAACATTTTCATTTAATGAAGATATATTTAATGAAGATATATAAATGAAAATATAACATTTTCATTTAATGAAGAGATCAATTTTGATCAATATCAAGATCAATCTTGAACTTCTTAACTTTCTCACCTATTGCTCCCACTGAGAAGGTGTTGATAGTGCAGACATTTCAGAAGTACCGAATAGAAAAATGCCATACCTAAAAATTGTGTATAATTTTAGCTACATATTAGTTCTTAGAGTGACTCCTCCTCTCCTTTATTGTTTTGTTTTTGTTTGTTTGTTTGTTGACCATACCCAATGGTGTTCAGGGGTTACTCCTGGCTCTGCAGTAAGAAATTACTCCTGGCAGGTTCAAGGGATCAAATGGGATACTAGGGATTGAACCTAGGTCAGCTGCAAGCAAGGCAAACTATCCTATCCTCTGTGCTAATTCTCTGGTCCCTATTTTTATTATTTTCTATTGAACTAAGTACCTGAGAAGTAACAAAGTTTATCTCAAGTTCACAAAAAGAATCAAATTGTAGAGCATCCTATTGTTTATTTGTTTAGATTTTTGGTTTTAGGCTACACTTGATTCTCAGTGGTTACTTCTGGCTTTGCATTCAAGAATTACTCCTGACGGTGCTCAGGGGACAATATGAGATGCTAGGAATCAACATGCAAAACCAATACCTCATTCACTCTACTCTCTTTCTCTGGCTCCTTGATACTCCTTTTAATTACAGGTTCTCAACTTGAGCATACATTAGAATAATCTGAAAGACATGTTATACCACTGATCTAGAAACCCCACAAAATTCTAGTCTTAGGTGGAACAGTTCCAGATAGGAGATTAGTGGTTCCCTGCCTAAGTATGTTGGGAAAACTGTACCTGAAATCCAAACCAGCCAGAGGCATGAATGTCTTTAACAAAAAAAAAAAAAAAAAAAAAAAAAAAAAAAAAAAAAAAAAAAAAAAAAAAAAAAAAAAAAAAAAAAAAAAAAAAAAAAAAAAAAAAAAAAAAAAAAAAAAAAAAAAAAAAAAAAAAAAAAGGAAAAGAAAAGAAAAGAAAAGAAAAGAAAGATCCATCTCAGAAACCAAGAAAAGCCATTAAATGCAGAATTCCGGGCCTGATGCACTTCTTAGAGGGGAAGTGGCTGGCCCTCGAGGAGAAGATGCTCTAACTTCAGAGAAAAGCAAGCAGTGAAAATCAAGAGGCCATCAACTGCACCTAACTCTCCCCTTGGGTAAGCACCTTAGACCTGAACTTGGGAGGGACAGGGGCTTTTGGGAAGACAGTATATAAACTAACTTGCATATGAACAAATTTGAGTTGCATATTTGTCAGTTGCTTCTCTTCTCTTGACATGTACTTTTATACGTTAGGGTCCACACATACAAGTGGACGTGTACAATAAGCTTTTGTAAGTCTGGAGAACTCCATGTTATTTTCTTTGCTCTTTTCCTCCCTTTCTTTCCCCCAACTAACTTGTATTACTTTTAGTATTTGTCTTCCCCTGACAATTTTTTGTTTTATTTTGAAAAGCACACCTAACAGTGCTCAGGGCTTACTCCTGTCTCTGTGCTCAGGGGTGACTCCTTGCAGGACAGGCTCTGTACACCACCTGAGATACTGAAGACGGATCCCACATTGGTCAGGCACAAGGCAAATACCGTCCCTGCTATATTATCATTCCAGCTCAAAGAAATATCCATGTAAGATTTAGTATTGACTTTCTTCTCCTGCAAGAGCAATTCTTCACCACAGTCTGAGCCAAAAGCTCCCTGAGAAATCAGGGGGCAATGATCATCTTCCCCACAAGGCAGAGCAAGTGGACTTCAAACATAGCTTAACAGGATGTCTTGTGGGGCTGGTGAGTCATGAGTTTCTGTGTTGATCCCGGTGGAGGTGCCCGTTGTAGAAATAATTAAATTAATAATAGTCCTGGATGGCTGTGGATGATGGTGAGGCCTTTCTCAGCCGGGCCTGTTGCCTGCATCCTCTTCCTGCCAGCTGGTCTCAGGGTTCAGGGTAGTGGCAAGGAAAAAGACTCAAAGCCAGTCAGTAGAAGTCAGGAGACTTGAAGCTTTATTAATAGGATCTAACTACCACGTGTGACTTCTAAGCTAACCTTTTAAGCAGGCTCCATAAACCGTCCAGCACCTAAACCTGTTTCTAATCTCTCTCCCTGCCTCCTCTTGAGACTTCTTCTGAATCTCCTGCAGAATCTTCTCTCAATCTTCCTCTTACCCCCAGGCAACCCCCTTTATTAGCAACCACAAACCCCTCCTATCCAGGTGAGCTGGGAGGACTTTGGGGGAGAGGTAACATCCTGGGTCAAATGAGGGAGAGAAAAAGGAAGCAGCCCTGGGAAGGGGATCTACCACTTTTTCTCTCTCTAGCTCTGCCAAAACGAGAGCAGCTGGGTAGAGCTAGGACTGATAAAGTCTAATGAGCCCCTGGACAGCACCAATACCAAGTCCTGCCAGCCCCACTAGGCAGCTGTCAAACCTTCTAGTTGCTCTGCATGACACAGGACTTAATCCTCACCACCCAAGAGAGATTCCTCTTGGGGAGCCATGGACTCAGGCTAGAGTGAGGAATTGCTCTTTGTAGGAAAAGAAAGTCAGTCTTGCCTATCAATGCCTTTTAGCTCTGCCACCTTCCCTCACAGAAAATAATTTCCAGAGGGGACAAGCAGTGGAGCATGAATAGATTTTTTTCAAAGGTACTAAGGAAGGAGAGAGAGAAAATAATAAAGAAATAATAAGAACTCAAGGAAGAATTTGGGTTTTTCCAAAGGAAGAAAGACTTTGTACATGTCCTAGAGATAAAGTATAAAGTACATATCTCAACATGGGAGATGCGGGCAACACATGCATGCAGACACTAAATGCATGGGCTGACAACACACATATGCCCCTTCTTTTGAACCAAGTTAACTTTTATAGGGCTTCTCTCAACCTACCTCTTGTAAGTTCCCCCACCCCAGGCAGAATCCTGTTGGGTGGTCGCTGTGAGGAATTGATGATCTTTTTGATATTTTTTCCTTCATTCCTGCTGTGGCTTCCTGATCTTTATTCCTTCTGGTGCTTCTTCCTAGTTCACTCTAGGTCTGCAGTGGAGCCAGGTGAGACTTTTATCAATAGTGAAGCAATTTCTCCAAATCCTAGCTCTTGATTTTATTACAGCTCAAGAATTTATTGCCATGAGAAGGTGGGGTCCCTTTCCTACTGCCTACCTATTTCAGTGTCATATACGGACTCATCACATTAGTCCTGAATTTCCCAGGCATTTCTCCAGTGGTGACAGAGGTGACTAAGAGGAAAGCTGTAGATTTTCTTCTCAAGGTTGCTGCATTTCTCTTCCCCCACTTCACATAAGCCACCCAGGGAGCCTTACTTCTCTGCTCGTGGGTGTTTGAGTCTACCACTGGCAATAGAATCAAATCTTTGCTTTCAGAACAAATTCCCCACTGATACTAATGCTGCTGGTCTGGGTACCAGAGACTGAAATCCATTGCTGTAGAATTGAGCTTCTCAAAATCAATTGCACTGGAATAACCTAAGCAAACTTAAAATTGCTTAAGTCTAGGGCTGGAGCTGTGGTGCAGGTAGTAGGACATTTGACTTGCAGGCGGCTGACCTAGGTGAATTCTATCCCCCGGCGTCCCATATGACCCCCCAAGCCAGAGGCGATTTCTGAGCTAATAGCCAGGAGTAACCCCTGAGCATCATCGAGTGTGACCCCCCAAAACAAACAAAGAACAACAACAAAAAAAACAAATTTGCTAAAGTCTGTCTATCCCACTGCATAGCCTCAGAGCTTATCTTGAAGTAATTGAAAACATTTCAAAGTAGTTTGGAATTCTAAAAGCTCTTCAGGTGACTCAAAAAGACCTCTGATCTAGAAGGGACCACGTATTCTAGCAGCCCCGGGGGTGAAGGAGGAGGATATGGGAGGTAGGATGGGACCGGAGGTGTAGGGAGGATAATTCGGTGATGAGAATCCCCTGATATTATGTTAATATGTACCTAATATATTATTGTCAACAATATGTAAGCCACTATGATCAAAATAAAAATTATATTTAAAAAAGTGACAAAAAACTCTGCTCTAGATCATATTATAAGCATGATTTATAAGTTCTTTGCTCCAGACCCAGGTAAGTCATAAAATATAAAAAAAAAAAACTTGTAGGGATCAGAGATATAGTACAGCAGATAGGACATTTACCTTCTATGGGTTCAATCTCCACCATCCCATATGGCAGTGCTTCTCAATTATTTTCTGTCATGCCCCCCCCCCAGAAAGAAGAAAACGTTTTTTTGTGACCCCCCTGTATGACTGTAAATAATATCTTTATTTAAAAACTTTAACTGCAAAACAAAAAATATAAA
>PVKC010006274.1:0-31451 GCA_004027635.1 Crocidura indochinensis | reverse complement strand
TATCTCTCTTAATTGACAGGGAAATAAATAAGGGCAGAACTAAATATCCAAGCCAAAGTCAACATTAATAGAATCAAGAGACCTAAACTTTAACAATCTAAATTTAAAGGGGCCTGTTATACTTGGCAGGGTTGGAACAAAGGGTGGTGGTATAGGATGCATTCTGGGTCCATTGGTGGAGGGAGGTTGATACTAATGGTGGGAAGGGCTTTGACTCGTTGTATATCTGAAATTCAACTATGAAGGACTCTGTAGATCACAATTGTTTCAATAAAATAAAATTTAAAGAAAAGGAGAGAGATATTCATGATTGGTGATAGGAAGAGCAGAGTTACAAGTCATACCTCCAAAAGTTTTCAAAAGTTCCTGTAATTTGAAAGTAATTAGCTAAATGAAGAACCATTAAGTTAGGAAATTAACTCTCACACTTCATTCTGAAATGACTGGTGCTGGGTTTGGCTGATAAAATTCTGGTAGAATTTTCCACCACAGAGGAGTTACTGAACCTTGTAAAGGCTGGTTAGGGTTTTATTGGCTGCTCAGAAACCATATGTGGTACTTAGGTTTGTAGTGTGTAAGGCAAATGCCTCAACCTCCTGTACTATCTCTTCAGTCCTAGTAATTTGGGTACTTGAGGGGCAATAGTTATTCATAAAAAATGATCAGAACTGTAACCATGCCCACAAATGCAGTTGCCATGTTCAAATCACACCACCTCCATAGACTCACTATGGAACAATATATAAACTAAGCCATGAAAGTTATGGCTACACTGGTCCACATAGCACAAAGCTGGCCATCTCAGGAGAGGGTGGACCTAGCCACGCTTGCTATCTCCATCACCCAGAATTACATTTCCCCAATGGTTTGCCTCATCACTGACCCTCTACGATTCCCTGCAGGGACACTTATCTGACCATACTTCACGTGTGCCAGTAGTTGGGCTGATATCACAAGGGCTTTTTTTGGAGCGAGTGTGGGCACCCTTGTGTGGATATCCTCCCCCGTTATCTTCCTTCTTCTGAGATAGCCTGACAGCTATAACCATGCCCAAAAAAGCAATCATCATATTCCAACAGGGTCTTCTTCCAGGATACTGTTTGATATTGAATTCCCTAAAGGAGCACTTCAATTTAGCAAACTGGACATATAATAACAGAAACTTACTAAACCTTCTGCCATTGTACTAATGACTTCATTGGTGATACAATAAATTTCACAAATGAGCAAGCTACCATACTTTTCCTCTACTCTTTTTCTTCTCTTCCATTTAATTTTTCTTTCCATTTTATTTTCAATGGCTCTGCTTTCATTTATCTGGAAATAAATGTCTTATAATCAACTAGGTCAATTATGTGATGCATTTTCTTAAAATAAATAAATTTTTAAATAATGTTCAAGCTCAACAACTTCATAGGCTCATATAGAACAACATGTAGGTAAAACACTCCATGACATTGAGTCTAAAGGCATCTTTAAGAAGGAAACAACACTCTCCAAACAAGTAGAAGCAGAGATAAACAGATGGGACTATATTAAACTGAGAAGCTTCTGCACTTCAAAAGAAATAGTGCCCAGCATTCAAAAACCACCCACAGAGTGGGAGAAACTATTTACCCAATACACATCAGATAAGGGGCTAATCTCCAAAATATACAAGTCACTGACAGAACTTTACAAGAAAAAAACATCTAACCCTAACAAAAAATGGGGAGAAGAAATGAACAGACACTTTGTCAAAGAAGAAATACGAATGGCAAAAAGGTACATAAAAAATCTCCACATCATTTATCATCAGAGATATGCAAATCAAAACAACTATAAGGCACCATCTCACTCCACAGAGACTGGAACACATCACAAAGAATGGCAATAAGCAGTGCTGGCAGGCATGTGCAGAGAAAGGAACTCTTATTCACTGCTGGTGGGAATGCCATCCAGTCTAACCTTTATGGAAAGAGATATGGAGATTCCTCCAAAAACTGGAAATTGAGCTCCCAGGAACATAAAAATACAATACAAAAATCCCTTTCTCTCACCTAAATTCGTTGCAGTGCTATTTACAATAGCCAGACTCTGGAAACAGTCAATATGCCCTTCAACAGATGAATGGCTAAAGAAGCTGTGGTACATATACACAATGGAAAGTTATGCAGCCATCAGGATAGATGAAGTCATGAAATTTTCCTATATATGGATGTACATGGAATCTATTATGCTGAGTGAAATAAGTCAGAGGGAGAGAGAGAAACGCAGAATAGTCCCACTCACATACAGGTTTGAAGAAAAATAAAAGACATTTTTGCAGTAATTCCCAGAGACAAAAAGAAGAGAGCTGGAAGATCCAGCTGACTACATGAAGCTCACCACAAAGAGTGATGAGTGTTGTTAGAGAAATAACTACAAAGAGAACTATCATAACAATGTGAAAAATCGGAGGAAGTAGAAGCGTATCTAAAATACAGGTTGGGTGTGGTAGGGAGGAAGGAGATTTGGGACATTAGTGGTGGGAATGTTGCACTGGTGAAGGGGGGTTTTCTTTACATGACTGAAATCATACAACTACAATCATATTTGTCATCATGGTGTTTAAATAAAGATAATTTTTTAAAATTTTTTGGGGGGGTCACACCCGGCAGTGCTCAGAGGTTAGTCCTGGCTCCATGCTCAGAAATTGCTCCTGGCAGGCACGGGGGACCATATGGGGCACCGGGATTCGAACTGATGACCTTTTGCATGAAAGGTAAACGCCTTACCTTCATGCTATCTCCCGGGCCCCAATAAAAATAATTTTTAAAAAATGTTCAAGCTCAATAGCTTCATAGACTCAATGTAGAAATTTCAATTACGTTTGATTATTTAAGTTAATTAAAATATTTGAATAAGCACAAATTAATATTGGTCCTTCTTAGAGATCTCATGTTGACTATCCTTAGAAAAGGTCCCTAACTTAATACATCTTTATATGAGGCAAAGAGGTCACTACAAAGTGGTACTCTGGATGCCTATGAGCCCCACTGATGAACCAGGCATGAGACTTGGTGGAAAGTTTGGAGAATGTAATGCTGCTCTGGCCATGTGGTACTAGAAATAATTATAGTTTTTGGCCTCCAAAGCCACACTCCAAGCAGAAATCTAAGCATGTACCACTGAATAATCTCTGGCCAACTTTGTAGATTGTTTTTTGTTTTTGGATTACACCTGTCTATGATCAGGTCTTACTTCTGGTTCTGTACTAGTGATCACTTCTGGTGGTGTTCAGAAGGTCATATAGGGAAATCAAACTGGTATCAACTGCATGCAAGGAACACACCTTATTCTTGTACTCTCTCCAGTCCTAAAATTTATTCAGTACCCTTAAATCACCAATGAGTTTACAATCTATGAGCTCACAATTCTCCACAGTTCAAAGTAAAATGGGACAACTTTTAGTTAAGAGGCATACCCTAAAGAAGATATTTGTTTCTTTAATTTATATATATTCTTATTTTTTTCTTTTTTACTTTTTTTGGCTTTTGGGCCACACCCAGTGACTCAGGGATTACTCCTGGCTATTCACTCAGAAATCGCTCCTGGCTTGGAGGACCATATGGGACATTGGGGCATTGAAACACTGTTCGTCCCAGGTCAGCTGATGCAAAGCAAATGCCCTATCACTTGCACCACCATTCCAACCCCAGTTTAGACATATTCTTCAAGAAATAATTCTAAATGCCTATCCTTCTAATTTCCCTAGGTAAAATAACTGGAATAATTTTACGTATAATAATATAAAATAATTTTATATGATTCATACTAATTAGATAATATATACGTAAACATATAAATCCATTTCTCTACCCCCCAAAATTTGATGAGACTTTTAAAGTTATGCACTTGACATTTTGGAAAACAATATTTTAAAAATGTATTTAAAATAGTTTTTTTATAATATTTTTTATTTTTAATTATAAGAACAAAGATGCAAAGAGGGAGGACAAGGTAAGGTTACAGTGGAAGGACAATCACAAATAACATAATTCTCAGAAGGAGTCCCCTTGCTGATATGTTAACTATAAACTTTCGGCCAACGAACATTAAGATAAATAAAACAGAATCCATGTACAATTACTTTGTCAAGTCCCCAGATTATAATATTATAATTATAATATTATATAATTATATACATTATAATGTTTCTTAACAGCACACAAGGCTATCTAAAGTCATAAAACTTATGTAACTCTTTAAACATTAGAGGCATACTATTTTTTAACATTTCCATGTACATGCATATTAGTTTAAGTTAACCTCAAAAATTTAAGTGGGTTTTTTGTAAGGATTAGAATCAAAGGAGCACAGTAAAAAACGGTGTTAGAGTGGCAATTGTTGTTTGCATAGGCCCACCAAAATATGAGGGGCATGGAAAGAAATAACCTTGGCCTAAATACAAAGAGACCCTATCCCTGAAGTTTCCTGGCATAAGACCAACTCTAGACTCCAGGCAAGCTAGATAGTCCAATCCAATACATTGTAGTGCCAACACACTTTTATTTTTTACACAATCTCTGTTGTTGGTATCATGTTTCTGTATCAAAGATCCTTGAATCTGCTTATCCTGCAATGAAGTTAGGAAGTGGAGCGTCCTCCTGCCTCACCTCATAATTAAAGAGCAATGCACGAAGCCCTATCCTGTAAGCAGGTCCTTGTTATTGTTAGTTTTCTCAGTGTTAAGGGAAGACTCTTCTGAGCAGTTAGACTTTTGAGCAGTGGTAGGGTCTTCCGTGATAGAGGATTGTTTCCTGGTGATGTTATAGAGAACTTGGATGTTTCGTGGATGGCTTCCATGGTTCAGAGGTGAATGGATAATGCCCTTTCTTCTGAGGCCTGTGCCAGGGCATTATGTCAGTGTTCAGGGTATAAGGTCCCTTTACACTACAAGATTTGTGTGTTCCAATCTCTATTAAATAAGATCTTATTTGTATGGATAGTAATTTCCCATTTTAATGTGCCTATACAAAAAAGGAACAATGCCACGTGGTGTTATTGGCAAATGTGGGGAGCACAAGAACAAGTCCAACAAACTCATTGACATGGTTCAATCAAAAGTATTAACTGGGGGACTCTATCACCAGAATTGCTTATTGAACAACTCATAAAGAGAAGATAAAAAGTGGTTAGAACCGTCTTTGTCAAGAGAATATTTAGTAAGATTTATAGATGTCAAAGAAAAAATACATAGAATATTCGAAAGAAATACGTGTCTATTGTATGTCTCTTGAAATAGTTCGGTGACGTTAAACACAATGCATGGTGTTAGTCTGTGATTAGGATTGTGAAGCACTGAAGTTAAAAAGAGCAATGTGGGTTAGTGGTGTTTGGGACGGTAAGAGTAAAGGAGTAAAAAAATAAGCTTTGTAGGGGGGTGGGAAAGGGCAGAATACAAGTAGACATTCTGGATACACAAACAATAACATAAGGATGGGGAATATTCTTTTTTTTTTTTTTTTGGTTTTTGGGTCACACCCAGCAGTGCTCAGGGGTTGCTCCTGGCTCCATGCTCAGAAATTGCTCCTGGCAGGCACGGAGGACCATATGGGGCACCAGGATTCGAACCGATGACCTTTTGCATGAAAAATGAACGCCTTATCTCCATGCTATCTCCTGGGCCCTGAATATTCTTAATATATGCAGTGCGTGCGGGGGCTAATGGGTTTCCACCCCAGGAGGCCTGGAGGCAGGGGGCCGAAGAGGGGACAGCTAGGAGCCTATCAAGGCCCCCAGCACACCCAAGTTAGAGAGAAGGCCTTCCATATGGGACTTCCCCAAACCCCATGCTGGGTAGACCCTGCCTCCAGCTCAAGAGAGGATAGACAGAGAGACAGAAGCCAGGATCCACCCGTCCCACACCCTGGGCTCTTCCCATCCCAGAGCTAGGGGAAGGGAAGGGAAAACTTGGGACACCATCTGGGAGGGGACCCCACCCCCCCCGAAACCCACCTGGTCTAGCCACCTGGGCTGCCACCCCAGAAGGCCTGGAGGCCGGGGGCCGAAGAGGGGACAGCTAGGAGCCTATCAAGGCCCCCAGCACACCCAAGTTAGAGAGAAGGCCTTCCACATGGGGCTTCCCCAAACCCCATGCTGGGTAGACCTAAAATAGTTTTTTAAATAATAATTTTTATTTTGAGCAAAGTGGATTACATATCCTTCTCAGTAATATTTTAAGTACATATTAATATTGAATCAGGGGAATTCCCACCACCAAAGTTGTCCTCCCACCACCCCTAATTTTTGCATGTAAAGAAAGCTCTTGTTGACAATAATATTTTAGGTACATGTTAACTTAATATCAAGGGGATTCCCATCACCAAATTGTTCTCCCTACACCTCCGTTCCCATCCTACCTCCCATATCTACCTCCCTCAGCCCCGGGCCTGCAAGAGTACGTGGTCTCCTCTGTGCCTAACTTGCTACTTAGTGGTCTTACACCTGTGTGGTCTTGATAGCTCCCTTATTTCCTCCTGTAACCGGGAGTCAGGACTAGATAGATCAAGTTACATGGTTTTGTTTGAAGAAGGGAAAAGTAATACACTGGAGTAAAAATCAAATAGCCGAAAATGGGCGGGGTCCTTCTAGAGGCTCTCATCCTTGGTTTGAGAGACGAAGGGGAAAACTGTGAATCACTCCAGCAGTCCAAAAAGAAGTGTCAAATAAAATAAAATATCCAGTGAGCATTCCAACAATAAAGATAAGCACCACATAAAAGCCATGATCTTGAGATAAAAACATGGTAGAGCACATAAAGAAAGAAGAGAAAGGAACAATATATATATAAGTATATATATTATACATATATTATTATATATTTTATATATATATAAATGGAGACAACAACTTCAATAACCACACCAAAACAAAGAAATCGACAAAAACTAGATAGATATATAAAATAAAGGGAGAAAATTATTTTGTGCTTTTTTTTTCCCCTCCTGCACAGGCACAGTAAATATTGGGGTCATTCAAAGAAGAATTCCCTTGGCCTAAGAGATACAGGTTTTCTCCACCCTTAGAGTATATTGTCATGGGATTAACTATAGACTCCATACAGGTTCATTTATTCTCCCCTTGGTGCTTTCGTGCTGTTTGGAAGACTTTTGCTCCGTCCTGGGTGATAAAATCAGACCTCTGTATCTAAAGATCTTGGTATCTACACAAGTCAAAAGGTGGAACTTATGATGAAGTCTTTCTTTGTGGTTCTAGAAGTTCTGCTCCCTCAGTGTCATTTAAATCTGTCTTCGGTGGTTGGTGGTTTTGGTCTTTGCATTGATCCTAGGATGTTTCCAGAAGACCAATTCCGTTGCAATTGTCCCAGACAGACCTTTGGAACTGGAGATAATGGTTGTTGTGCAGGCCATAGCTCAAATTATAGACTACAGCTTTTTTGCTACAGGATACATACAGTCTGGTCATGGTTCTATCAACCAGTCATTTGTAGATCGAAATCTTGGCTTTTGGACAGACCAAAGGGTGACAAGTCTTCTGATTTTGTCTTATCGTTAGCTGGTGGGGTAGGATAACCTGGTCTTAGGTCAAGTTGTTCCCATTTTCCTCATTGTCAGGATATCCTATTAGAGCTGGCATTTGATGGTTCTTCCATTGAATAGTTGAACATAGCACCCTTTAAACTATACTTGATTTATATAAGCATGGTGTTATAAATTTATCCTGAAATTGTGAGCTGGAAAACTGTAAATATTAAAATAAATGCAATTTTTTCTTATAAGAATCACACACAACTCCTCAATTGCTCTTAAATATTAAGATAGCAGAATGCTTAAGGATTATCTATAATAGCAGATTCCTGAAATATGTGCTCCAGCTTATATCTTGATGAAATTTTTATTTTAGATTATATAAGGATATTTAATAAAGAGTAACTTCCCAGAGATCAGGTAGTGTGTTCCAAATCATCATAAGTAGGAATTAAATGTGGCTTAATTTTAGGGTCCCAGACTAGTAAGGTTCATATGGGTAGGTTATTCAATTATTCTGGTTTATTTTATTTATTTAAATATGTATTAACTCATTTATATATATTGAGTACCTACATTCTATTCTGTTAGGCATTATTCTAGTCATTTGAGATAAAAGAAATGTTTTTAAAAAGACAAATCTAACTTCATGAAGAAAATTCGTCTCCATGTCACAAAGACAACTGTATTCATTGTATACCTTCTAAACCCTGTGAATAGAGAGGATTATTTGCTTTAATTTTAAAGATATAATTTAATTTAAATATGAGTTTACTAAGCGATACAGAAATCTGATCCAGTTTTTATATGTAAGAGGATTTTTTTTTTTTTTTTGGTTTTTGGGTCACACCCAATGACGCTCAGGGGTTACTCCTGGCTATTCGCTCAGAAGTCGCTCCTGGCAGGCACAGGGGACCATATGGGGAACCGGGGGATCGAACCGCACTCCGTCCTTGGTTAGCGTAGGCACCTTATCTCCAGCGCTACCACCCGACCCCCTATGTAAGAGGATTTAATAGCTGTGATTAAGCAGAAAGGTTTGGGGAACATATTTTCACTCTCTAACTTTCTGAAAAGACAAAGAGTAGCTTGAGATTTAGGGCTTTTCTGTACCAACCCCAGTAGTACGTAGTGAGTCTTCCTGCTGTTACCTGACTGATATTTAAAAATCGTCTTGGCCACTCACATCTGAAAAAAATGTAAAAAAAACCAGAACAATGAAGTCCTTAGAAACTGTCTTTAAATATTTCTTTTGAAAAGAATACTAGAATAGAGCTTCTGAATTTCCTAATTTCTATTGCTGACGTAAACTGTAAAAATACAATAGTGAATAAGCAAGGACCGGAATTGTCAAATCTTAAAGAGATACTATCACTCATCTCTCTTATAAAGTATAGTTGTCAGAAATTGTGATCTTGATCATGAGACATCTGTGACTAATGCTGGTTATGGAAATTGCTGGGTAGATATAAATAAAATGTTAAATAATACAGTACAGCTAATTCCCAAGGTGTTGTTTCTATTCTCAAGTAAAGATCTACAGAAACCCAGAAACAACATACAGCTTTCTTGTGGGTATAAATCTCTAGAGATTGTTCACTAGTATTTTCCTGTGTCCTATTGCTTTTTCAGTTTCAAAAACATTATTTCTTGCTTCTCTCCAATCCACACCAGTAGTCTGTTCATATAAATAATTCAGTATATCCCTGGGCATTTGTTTGCAGTATTATCTTACATGATGTTATGTGGGAAGAAAGAGGTTAGTAATATTTAAATACAGGAAATAATGCTTCAATCATTCATATTTGTGAAGTGGTTCTGTCATTCTTTGCCTCTGCTTACAGCAAATTTTTTCTACCAGAACTCTTTTTATCAAAAATTCTGGGGGTAGCCTGGAAATAAATTAGCAATAAAAGTGCCTGCCTTGTAAATGCAAGGTCAAGAGTTCAATCCCACCTTTATGTGCCTACATGGCCAATGCAGTTTTATGGTTTGGGATCCCTAGTATCTCAATATAAAATTAAACTCTTGTTGACAGCCAACTATTTGCAAGAACCACAACTAAACATGTGTAAGAACTGAGGCCAGAATATTCCACCCCTACCACCAAGATATGTATGAGTGCAACAGAGAACCCAGCAAGCACTACAACCAGAAATGACTCCAGTAGCACAATTAAATGCTAATGACCCCACAACCAGTATGTGTGACATACCCCCAGTTACTTCAACAACCACAAAAAGAAAAAGGAAGAGAAAAAAAATTGGGTTTTATGGACTCTAACTTGTTAAAACTTTTTTAAAGTTTTTTTTTAAACTGAAGCATTATAAGAGGAACTAACTTGATAAAGTACATTACAGAATGATCTGTCATACCTGTAATTTCTGGGGAGCTTTTTTTTTTTTTTTTAACTATTAAAATACTTAAACAAGTTTCAAAGGAAGCAAGTCAAATCATCCAAACACATTATGGAGCAAGTTTTTACCTGTGGCAAAATAACAGTAACCATATAGTATAATTTTCTACTTTAATTCCAGTTAATACCAAACAACTACATACCAGTTAATAAGGTTAAAGATCTTAGATTTAAAATTCTGAATGCATTGAGTTTTTTCCTCCTTAAACACACTTGGAAAAGGAACAGTTTTACATAGTCCAGGTAATTTAGACCTCAGAGACTGGTATTCAAATCAGAATTTGTAGTTGAAACTTTGCTTTACAAATCATACATAGCCTTGGAACTATGGAAAAGTTCATCCAATGGCAATCAATACCAAAACTTCTGGTCTCTAAGTGGAGCTAAGGAAGACAAACTTTGAAAACAGAACAAAATTTAATGTGAAGGAATTATACTTCTCCTGACTGTAGAAGTATAATATTTTTATATTATGGAAACCTGTGGGACCCCAGGTCAAGAGTTGACTCAGATTGCATTGTCTATGCTTCTCCCCCCTACTTGAAATGCTATTCCCTTACCATCTTCTGATCTAATTTCAATTCATTTATCTGATATTCACTTTCCTGAAATCTCTGGAAAGGCTGAATGTTCCCATATATATTCCAACTGAGTGTTCCCATATATGTTCTAATAATGTTCTCTATCTTCACTTTGCAGCACTACTCCTCTACTTTTATCCTTAGCAGTTGATTAATGCCTGCTCCCCTGATGAAGATTTTTGAAAACCATAAGAAAACTGTATTATCTATCTTATTTATTTATCTGGCTAGCTGGAGTCAAGGTTATGGGTTAATAAAGATTAAATGGATTAAGAAATGCCAGTGACTAAAACAGGTTTCACGTAAAAATAGCTTACATGTTTGCTCTATGTCAGGCACTGTGGTGAGAGTTTACATGTCAAAACAAATCACTGTTCAATATTAATATATCAAAGCTAAATCTTTACATGCATCCCTAATTATGTGCTTGAAATAAATTTAATATATTGCACACTTCAGTCTGAAAAGACCAATATTTCCCATTGCATTTGATAAAAGTACAAATTTACCATTTTCTACCCTTAAATTATAATATTATTCTTCATTTAATTTACAGAGTTTGCATCTATTAACTTAAAAATATTAACATTCTAGAAACTGAAAAAAATAGTACTGTAGGTAAAGTGCTTGGGTGTGTGAATCTTGCATACAGCCAATCCGGTTCAATCCTCAGTTCTCCCATTCAGCACACCTAACTGGGCCTTGACAGGAGTTATTCCTGAGTGTAGAGCCATGAATAAACCGTTAGCAGCACAGGGTACAGTCCTATAACTAGCAAACAAAAATTAACATTGTATAGCATTCTTATTAACTAGCTTTGAGTTGCTTTTTCTTATTTTCACCTTATTTTAATCAGTAGCAATTAAACCTTAGCAACATCAAGTTGATATTATAAAGATATCAATTGGAAATGGCTATATGTTCATTCTATGCTGCAATTTCTAGAACATTATACATTTAAAAAATGTTTCTTTTGTTGGGGGCCATAGCTGGTGGTGTTCAATGATTACTCCTTGCTCTTTGTGTGTGTATATATATATACATACACATGTATTTAATATATGTATGTATATATTTTTATCATATTGAATACTAATTCTGCAGTTTTAAAATACCTGTAAGTGTTTTTATCTTATAAAACTATAGTCTCTATGTTAGGTTTACAAGATAAAGCTCTAGTTTTCTAGGTTAGGAAGAGTTTGTTGTTGTGGCTTTTTTTTGTTTTGTTTTGTTTTGTTTTGTTTTTGGACCACACCTGGTGATGCTCAGGGTTTACTCCTGACTATGCACTCTGAAATCGCACTTGGCTTGGGGTGACCATCTGGGACTTGGGGGTGGTGGGGGGGAGAAACCTCGGTCTGTCCTAGGTCAGCTACATGCAAGGCAAATGTCCTACCGCTGTGCCACCTCTCTGGCCCCTAGGAAGAGTTATTTTTTATCACTACTGAATTCCTCTATCAATTTGTTTATAGCAGTTTTTGCACCTGAGCTGCTCATTCTTCTCAGAACATGAATTTATTTGTCTTTCTCGAGGGTACAGAATCTTTGAAGACCTTTTCCTTATCTATAAGGTAACTAAGTCTCTGAAACATTTGCTATGTTCATTATTGTAATCCAAATAGTAGAAATGAAATCATTACATGCTTGGAGACTCTTCCCTCTGGTAAGTCACTCAAAACATAAGAAGAAACAAATGTCCAGACGTGTAAAACTCTATCAATTCCAGAACTGCTCAAAACAGAGACCCTTAAGACTCTTATACTAAAATGAAAATGCAAGAAATATTTTATAGCATTAGACTACATTTCAACTTTTGGAGAGCTGATTTTAGACTGAATAAACTTGATCCTGGTTTTGACAGCAGGCACTTATCTATCTCGTAGGCTTTCACAGAGATGAAAGAAGATCTGGGGTGAAAATCTCAGGAATGCTCTATCTCAGACTTATGGATATACTTAACAGAGAGACCTGCCAGGTTGGAGATCAAAACTTGGGGGTAAAAGCTATACTACTGCAGGTAAAGTGCTGGCCTTTCATGTGGTAGACCCAGGTTTGATCCCTAGCACTACATGTGATTCCTCTATCTCTCCAGAAATGATCCTTAAGTACAAAGTCATGAGTAATCCTTGAACACCACTGTGTGAGGCCACAAAAACCAAAATAAAACTAAAAAGAAACACTAAAACATGTAATTTTCTGAACTCATAGTGATGACCTGTCTGAGTCAGGGCATATGTCAACCTAGAGAAACATGACAAGAGCCAAAGAGGTCAATTTTCAAAACTAGTTGAATTCTAACAGGTATTCCTACAGAAGAAGCAAGAACTATGCTATGTGTCTTTAAACACAAGAGTGTAAACAAGGATGATAAATCAGGCAGCAGTGAGTCTAGACATACATAAAAATGTTTTAAATAGGTATGATAATGGTACTCTTAGAGGTATAGTTAAGTTTAGAAGTTTAAAAACTAAGATGTTTCAAATCAAGAGATCAAGAACTATAGGTCTCCACCTTGCCTGCATATTTAAGACATTCAATAAGTGTTTATTGACTTGAATTAATATGCTTCATATTTCTAAGATGTGATCCAGGATCTAATTAGCAAGTCCACACAAGCCCTCAGAAAGCAGGTCACTCTTAATATACTTGATTGTATAATTCATGTTTCAACCAGAGAGGTGACTGGTTTAATAACATCCTCATCATCTGATGAGTTAAAGTTAGGGCCAAGTTCAGAGTCTAGAGACACAAATAACCACAAGTCCACACTGAACATGCATGCCACTGACAAAGCCACTATCAAGGAGGCTGGAGCTCCAAAATAAATGTGAGACTATTTCAAGTCCAGGTTTGGAGAATCTTCAATTCTCTCAATAGATATATTAGAAAATAGCTTATCAAATTCTCCTGAGGACTGGCTCAAGACATTGATAATTCTAGGTTCATTAGGTTCACAGAAGAATTGGAGAAAGCACAAGGAGAACTGAGAAATGCAATATTTCCTAGATATATAAACTCTTTAGAGAGACAACATTGACTTTGAATCTGACTCCACTACTCACCTGATATAACCTGAAACAATTTACTTAACCTCTCCCAAACTCTGCTGCTTCATTCATAAATCCAAACCTTAAACTCTGTTGTGCAGCATCACTGTAGACACTGATGGTGTTATATAAGATCCTACTCTGGGCAAAAGTACTATAATAGGCACTCAGACACAGGCCAGCAAGTCAAATGCTAATATGATAATAATTTCACTAGAATAGGAGAGCATCCTACACTTAAAGGACACATGACCAATTTGATGAAAAGAAAGCTGAACAAGCGAACAAACATATGGATAGGACACTCAAAAAGATAGGACACTCACAAAGAAAATTTTTTAGTAGTACAAAATGCTATGGGGCAACTCATTAGCAGATGTCACCCTGGAGTGGTGCCCTTTACACAGGGTAGGGTGCCTGTCCTTGTCTGTCCTTTCACTCTATCAATTATGGCTTTAATATTCAAGGATCATCAAGCTGCTCAGTCTGCATGGTGGGCCATCATTCACCACATAGAATGCTTTTTACTACCAACTTACAATACTGAAAACACACATAATAAGCCCTTATCTTTTCCAAAGACTTAATAAAAGGTTAAATTACTTATAATGGTATCCATGACATGATCTGTGACAAAATTTGTTACTGAAAATGCATTTGGATATACTCTTTTTCCAAACAAAAACTATATTCAACCAGCACAGAGAGTTGCGTTTGACAATATAATCATTGATAATATCTTTACAGGAAAAAGAAATCGTATGTTTTTCACTTTTAACTGATTTCAGAAAGGATTATACTTCCGAATGAGAGCTACTCCAGTGGTTTATACCTATGATGAGTCATTGAGGCTGAAGAGATTTAATAGTCTATGTTGGGAAACATCCAAGTTCTTCTAAAGACTTCAAATATATATCCCTACTGAACAATGATAGCATTCCAACTATCATTTAAATAACTGTGAAAACAGTAATATAATTTAAGATAATATTTTAAAGAGAATATCAAAACTACCCTTAAAGAGCAGTCATCTGCAGAAGCAAAGCATAGAATAGAGAAGAAGATTAATGTCTACGACAATGTATAAACATCCTTGAAACTTTCTCAATCCTTTAGATTGATGTAGTCAAAATACTTTGGTCTGTAAGCTAGGAATATAAAAACTTAGAAGGCTTTTAAATTAAATTTGTCGATTTATGTTTTCTCTTAACATGATCAAAGCTAAACTTTTCCAGAGAAATTTGCCTCAGTAATAAAAGCAGGCAATTCTACCTTCAAAGACATTTTCATGTCTACTCAAAGCTTTGATTGCATAACACCCTGATTTTCTTTACAAAATTAAATTTTGCTTTATAAATGTTGAACAACAAACTAATCTTGATTTCCCAGATTTCAAGCTCAATCTTTCTTTAGCATAGAATCTCTCCTGATCTTCAGGCTCATAGTATCAAATGTCTCTTGGACATTTCTGCCTGGCTATTCCATTTTCAAATTCATCATAAACATTTGGAAAGTTCCTTCTTTGTCAAATAAATGGCTCCTCCTCCTTAATTATTTTCCTTACTGGTGCCAAGATCCATCCATTAACTCAGGATAGAAAACTGAGCACAATATTTTAATAATATGGAGGAATTCCAAAGTTAATAACAATTTGCAACAGAGTTTGAAAGCAGGAAGTCATTCCAAATAACATAATGTAATTATAGAGATATCAAAATGAGAACACATGGCATAAGTATTATTAGTCAAGATAGAATAAGCTTGCAAAAATAATAGTATTTTGGTTTATTTACTTATCTTCAAAAAAAAGTGTCCGGTGTTAATTTGCAACTCAGAACCCAGTGATTCCATCTTGTAATCACAGTCTTGGCTTTCTATGCTTCCTGATTTATAGACAGAATTCAAGTTCTCTCTTAACTGCCTTGAAGTGTCATATTCTTTTTACTCATTCTTCTGTTTCCCAGGATTTGGTAACTGTCACAACTTAAATGTTTGAGGGAAATTGAGATAATAACTCCACATCTGCCCAGGAATATAAAATGAGATAATAAACACTCAGCATACCACACAGTATTCTGGAAATTGCAAAACTAGTATATCTGGGATTTAATAGAGATGGGAACTAATAGAGATGAAAGGAATAGCTGTCATCTGGGTAGATGCTGCTAGGAGAGACCACCAAGTAGATAAAACTAAAAGCGATATAGCTACCTAGAAGGTCAAGCAGCTGGGAGCAATGCTGAGAATAATAGGAGTTTAAATAAGAGTTTAAACAGTACCAAAAAAAAATATGGTCAATGGAGAATCCTAGAGTTGAATGTCTCAACCAGAATGTTAGCTCCCAGGACCAGAATTCTATGCCATTGCTTTAAAAATCAGTCAAGCATAAAGGGATTTAAGGGGGGTTGTTTATAACACTCTTGACCCCAGAGTATAGAGAGGAGAAAAAAGAAATTAAGTGGAAGAGGAGAAAGACAGATGTAAAATAACAGGGTACAAAGGATCAATGGGACTGAGGTACATTGGTGCTGTTAAGGAAGGACAGAACTAAATATCCAAACCACAGAGTCAACAACAATTAAATCATGAGATCAAAACCTTAACTACCAAACTTAAAAAGGTACATACTATGATTGTAGGTTGGGGTGGAGGTCATATGGGATGAATTCTGGGAACATTCATTGAGGGAGATTTACCCTGGTGGTGAGATTGGTGCTGGAACATTGTATGCCTAAAACTTAACTATGAATAACTCTGCAAGACACAATACTTTCCATTAAAAATTTAATTAAAAATAAGATTAAAAGTACACAAATTTGAAATTTGATATGCAAAACATCATGTTTCAATATAATGGAAACTATAT
Source organism: Crocidura indochinensis (assembly GCA_004027635.1). Lineage (NCBI taxonomy): Eukaryota > Metazoa > Chordata > Mammalia > Eulipotyphla > Soricidae > Crocidura > Crocidura indochinensis. Next base: position 15,030 of record PVKC010006274.1, on the reverse strand, counting down.
CCTACAATAAAAGAAATTGAATTCTAATTAAATTTTGTCAACATATTAATTGTGCTTATATATAATACCTTTGTATTATGCTCACAACAAAATTTTAAGTAAAAAGAGTATAATATAATATGTATGATGCAATATCAAATACAGCTTCTCTATATATTCTAATACCTCTAATAATGTCTTAAGAAAAATAGAAATAAAACACACTCCTGGTTTAATTAATGGGATAATTCTGATGCAGATCACTGAAAGAGTAAATAGTGGCCAAATAAAATTTATTTAAAGTTGGCTAAGCAGGTTTGCATTGGGGAAGGGATCCTCACACCTTAATCCCTTTCACCAAAGGCAAACGGACTGTCTTTTTGGGTCTTTTCCCAGCCTCCATCTGGGTCCCAGTGTCATTGCTGAATCTTTGTTCCCGGGGACAGTCAGGCCTGTGTCTGAGTGGAAACAGGGAGGCTCCAGTCCTATCCCCTCCACAAAACTCAAACTGGGCCTCTTTTACAGCCTTCCCTCAGCCTTCTTCTGATCAATCTTCCTTTTTCTAAACCACGAAGTCATTTCAATTTATATCATAGACTTCCTGGAAGATATGATCTAGCATTTCTTTCTCTTAAAATAAATACAACTCAAAAACAAGCTGAACAAATCAATAAAAAAAAGTATGCAATTTTTTACCGTATTTAGACAGCCTTGCTAGTTTAGAAAAATAACTTCCAAAAAGATATACTTTGAGCCACATTTCATACAAACAATTTAATAGATCACCTTCTTAAACACTCTGATATTCCAGATCTCCAAACCATTAAATTCAATGATCAATAGGGAAGCTAAAGAAGACATCTACTATGGGGGATACAGAGAGAAATCTGGGCCAATTTCCAGGTCCATCCAAACCCTGAATTTTATAGATGAGGATCTAAAACCAACACTTAATGATATAGAAATGGAAATCAAGGAGTCACTAACCTGCAAAATTAAGAAATTTATAGATGAACAATTCAACAACTCAAAGAACTCTTTCAAAAGATGAGAGAATTCATACAAATGTAACTGAAGAAGCTAAAAAACATGTTAACAAGCCATAGTAGTAGAATTACACAGAATTGAAGACAAATTGCAAGTCAGCAGTGATAAAGAAGTCAAAAAAGAAAGGCAAGACGAAACTCTGGAAGAAAATATAAGGTCCTTAATGAACAAAGTCAGAAGTAATTTCCAAATTATAGGAATTCCAGGAGAAGAAAACGGGAAAGGGGAAGAACAAATAGTGAGCGAGATGATAAAAAAAAAAAACAAATAGTGAGGGAGATAATAAAAGGTAGGGAGATAATAAAAGAGAATTTCCCCACCCTTGGGAAAGAGGTTTCTCTACAAATCCAAGAGGCAAAAAGAGTGCCATACAAAATAGATCATAACAGAACAATACCAAGACATTTGGTAATACAAATGGCAAAAAACAGAGAGATCGACTTTTTTGGGGGGGCACACTCAGTGACTCTCAGGGGTTACTACTGGTTATGCACTCAAAAATTGCTCTTGACTTGAGGGACCGTATGGGACTCCGGTAGATCGAATTGCTGTCCGTCGTAGGTCAGCGCATGCAAAGCAAATACTCTACCACTTGTGCCACCGCTCCAGTCCCAACTCTTAAAGCAGTAAGGGAGAAAATAAAACTCAGGTATAAAGGAAAAAACATAAGCATAAAACCAAATCTTCTATTTGTAACAATCCAGGTAAGAAAAAAGTGGAATGACATATTCAAACTACTGAATGAAAGAAACTTTCAACCTTGAGTCCACTACCCAGAGAAACTCTCATTTACATGGGAGGGAAGGTTAAAAACATTCTCAGGTTAAAAATATGGCAAAACTCAATATTTACACTAACTAAACCAACCCTAAATGAACTACTCAAAGAGCAATTACACAAACTAAAATCCCCAATTGTAACAACAACCCTATACAATATAATGGCACAATAGCCCTTACGTCAATAGTTTCCTTAAATGTTAATTGATTAAACTCTCCCATCAAGAACAGATACAGCTGTTTACATTGAGCAGGTGTCCAATTAGCTGCTCTTTATAGATATTTATAATAATGTCTTAATGCTTTTATCCTCAGAAACAGGTGCAGAATGCATTTGGAAGCCATGGACTCCCACTACAATGCTCACTATAAGTAGTTTTAATGTCTTAATTTTACTATGTCTTTAATAACTCTTTGATTTTTTTTGTCCATAGTGGTACTTGAAGATATGTGTTGGTCAACCCACTTCCACATTGCAATGCTATACTATATTAGACTCAGAAGACAGAGCTCATTATGATAATGCCATGACAAACATTCTAATCTATTCATTTTCTACTTGATTATGTCTGTTAATATAATCTAATGTTTATGTCCACAGATAGCAATGGAATATGCAACTGCATGCATGTAACTGAACTCCTGTTACAGGGCTCATTCATTGAAATATGCTATTATAATCTGTTTTTAATTGTAGGTAGTTTAACATTACACCATAATGCTCATGATTTTAGATTGCTTTTAGGAAAGGAACCTGGATATTCAAGACCTTCTCCAGGGGTCTGCAACCTTTAAGACATAAAAAGTGGCTTGAACTCATTTCTGAAGGAAAAAAAAACTGGGTGTGGCAAAACCATTGTGACATTTAAAACAAATATAACACTGCATACATTGTTTCTTATCTTAATGCTATATACTAGATCATGAAGTTAGCTGTTGATCTAAACAAAAAAACTTTTTCACTTAACAATGTAAAATATATTTGTATAAATTAGTAGCCAATTAAAATATTTAAGTGATACCGCTCCCCGCACCCCTATTGGCCCAGATGTTGGAGTTTCGGCAAAGCTTCACAAGAGTTGCAGGTTGCTGACCCCTGCTGTAGGTGATGTTTCATGGTGTAGACTCCTCTTACAATGCTCATTACCATAGTATTTAGTTTTATAGATTTGAAAATTGTGATTGTTTTTAAGAATTCTCTATACACAATTTGTCCACAAAGCCTTTATTCAGTAAAGTTTACCCTCACCAATCATGATTGGCGTATAAAATGGAAATCTTTTACATCTGACTTGCCAGCTTTATAATTTTTAAATGTTCTGCCTATTTCACCTGGATCAGTTTTTAACTGTAATTCATGGATCAATCCTCAGTGTCTGTCTATATGTGCACATAAATATATGTGTTGGTCTCCTCAATGTCTATCTATTGTCAATCTATAATATACATAATATCTGTCTATGTTGTATACTCCCTTCCCCCTGTTATATATAACCTCTCCTCCCCTTCACTTACCACCTTAAAAATTCTTTACTAGCCCTTCACTCTCTCAGCCCCCATCTGTTATTCCCCCCCCCCGTTTAACCCTTTTTATCCTCAGATTTAACTCATCAGGAAATGGAACACTCCCCCACACACACACCCCGTCAGCTGCCAAGCAGCTCCCAAAGTGAAAAGATAGATTCTCAGTCCGAGAAGAAGCTGCCATTGCCACTGCTACTGATTTGCTCTTGGTGGCTCCTTTTCCTCATCTCTCTTTGTTTTGGACTATTGCTCAATACCAGATTCAGTTTCTGAGAGCCCCCAGCTCGAGGACATTCCTGATAGGTGACTGCTGGGAGCCATTTTTTAGACTCTATAAGACCAAATCGCAGGTTGAGGCTGTGCTCAGAATTTTGTTCCCCTACCCAAACTATTTCGAAAGACTTAAAGGGAACATGTATATCTCCTTTGAATATTTCTTTAGATGTATTATTTAATAAGTATAACCCCTATTGCCTATCTTCTTATGTAATGGCAATTTCCCCCATTTGGGGGAGATCTGTTTAGTAGGATAAGTTTCTCTAGTAGATAAGTTTCTCTAGTGTTCTGAGTTCATGTTAAAACCAGGTTATAGGGATTATTTAGCTTGTTATTTTCACCTCCATATGCACCAGTAGTACCATGTGGCATTGTTCCTTTTTGCATAGGCACATTAAAATGGGAAAATCTTATGTGTGCAAACAAGGTCTTATCTAATAGAGATAGGAACACATCAATTTTATATTGCAGTGGGGCCTTATACCCTGAACACTTGTCATAGAAACTTAGCTTGGGCTTCAGAAGATTGGTCATTGACCAGTTACCCCTAAACCTTGAATCCCATCTATGAAAACAGCATGGTTTTCTAAACCAGCACCAGAAATTGGACTTTGCCAGGGAAGGCCCTACTTTTGACCTGGCAGGGACTTGCTCCAGAGTGGGATCATATGACACCCTGATGACATAGTAACAGCAACAGCCTGCTTTCATGGAAGGGTTCTCTGCATTGCCACCAAATGGTGAGATGAAACTATAAGACACTCCGTATCACCCTGACTTCAATATAGGACCTATACAGAAAACAGGATCTCTAACTACTGAAACCTGACAGCAACAATTATGATTGTGAAGAGCTTTTACTATGATTACAGAGAAAAACTTTGGGATTAGACAACTTAGTATGCCTGGAGCCTAGAGTTGGTCTTTATCCCAGGATACTTCATGATTAGGGTCTCCCTGTTTTTAGGACAAAGGCTTTTCCTTTCTATTTTCCCCATTATTTGGTGTGCCATGCAAACAACAACAACCACTACCACACACACACACACACACACACACACACACACACACACACCCTTTTTATTGTATTTCTTATCTTTAAAAAAAGGGCTTACTAAACCTTCTGCTATTGTATTAATGACTCTATTGGAGATACAATAATTTTCACAAATATACTTGCTACTAAACTTTTTCTTCTTTTCTTTTTCTTCTTTTCCATTTTATTTTTTGTTTTTCTTTCTATTTTTTCAGTAACTTTGCTTTCCCTTACCTTGAAACAAATGTGTTATGATCAGTTATGTCAATTATGTGATGCATTTTCTTTAAATAAAAAAGGAAAAGAAAGAAAATCATTACCATGTTGAAAAAATAATAAAGTGGGCTGAGCTTTGGGGGAAGTGCATTTAATATATTTATTGCCTTTGTTGAGGCCTTAACAGTTCACTTAGAATTTACTTAGCAGAAATTACTGGAAACTTTGCCTAGTACATCTATTCCATTAATCCACCCACTAAAGAAAAGTTCTGCTTCTTACCTACAAATTGGAAATGGAAGAAATAGCATTATTATGAGAAAATAAAAGAATTAGAGGAAGGAATATGGTTTTGAAAGCACTTAACTGGCTTAAATATGGCCAACTTTCCCCCTCCCACATTCATCCCAGAAAACTGAACATGCAGACAAATGTAAAATTAGAACTACTGTGAACTACTCTTGAGCCTTTTGGTGAAAAAGACCAAAAACCAGAGAAGAGACAAATGTCCTTAAGTGTGGGCTCTGGAATTAATAGAGTGATACACTAGCTATTCATCCTCAGTAAAGTTTGATAGGATAGCTAAGCAGGTTGCCACTGAACAGTTATAAAGATCACCCTAGGATTCCACAGAAAGTCTTTAGGATGGACTGAAAAAAAATACAGTGGTTAAGGCACTTGCCTTGCACACAGCCAATACAGCTTGGATACTCACACCAAATATGATTCCCCTACCCCTACCCACTAGACTGCCAGGAATTGTCTCTCTGCTCAGAACCAGGAATAAGCCCTGAGCATATCTGGGTGTGCCCCCCAAATGAAAAAATGGAAAAAAAGGACCATGAGGAATCTAGAAAACTTTAAATGATGTACCTCATCATAATTAATACTCATTGGAATGCCAAAAACAAAGACTATCTTGACAAAAGAACAGTCTATATCTATATCCTCCACCTTTAAATTATTATTATTATTTTTTTTTTTGGTTTTTGGGCCACACCCGGTGACGCTCAGGGGTTATGCGCTCAGAAGTCGCTCCTGGCTTGGGGGACCATATGGGAAACCGGGGGATTGAACCGTGATCCGTACTAGGCTAGCGCAGGCAAGGCAGGCACCTTACATCCAGCGCCACAGCTCGGCCCCTAAATTTTTTTATTGAATCACCATAAGATACACAGTTATAGAATTGTTTATGATGGTTTTAGTCATACAGTCAACACCCATCTCTTCATCCATGCACATTTTACACCAATGTTTAGTTTCTTTCCCACCCTCCCTAAAACAGTCTCTCTCTCCCTCTCTCTCTCTCTCTCTCACATATACATACTCTCTCTTTTTCTCTCTCTTTTTACCCCAGTCTTATTCTTTTAGGCACCATAGTTTGCGATACTGTTACTGAAGGAGTATCAGCCTACCTCTTTACCTCCTTTCAGCACCCAATTCATGTCTAGCATGATCATTTCATACTATCATTCTTTTAGTGTTCTCCTCTGTTCTAACTGCACTCTCCCTTTCTGCCACCACGTGTCTTTTGTGATAAGCTTCCTACCATGGATCAGTCCTGTTGGCCCTCATCTCTATTATCTTTATCCCACTACCTTTTTGGGTTTTTTTTGTTTTGTTTTGTTTGGGGGGCACACCAAAACTCTGGGCTTACTCATGATTCTGTGCTCAGAGTTCACTCCTGGAAGAGTTTAGGGGAACAATATAGGATGCCAGGAACTGAACTCAGGTAGGCCATGAGTAAGGCAGGTGTCCTACCAGTTGTACTTTTTTCAGAAGCAACAAAGTTATCAATATTTGACAGCCATAATAAAGCCAGAAAGAACTAAATCTGGGACTGGAGAGATAGTACAAAGGTTAAATTTCTTATCTTACATGCAACTAACCCAGATTTTACCCCTGAAACCAAACATGGTCCCAAGCGTACCTCCAGGAATGATCCTTGAGCATATCCACGTATGGGCAAATCTTTTTAATAATAAAATAACAGGATCTAATTCCAGGCTCTGTGATCTACTACTGTGAGCTCAGAACCTACATGAGACACAGTGACATGAGGCATCATCTCAGTTTTCATAATTGCAAAGTGGGAGTTCAATACTTTATAGAGAGAAAATATAAGTACAATATGTAGTATAGGTATTATAGAAAGGTCAGTTAGTAGAAGATACAATCTAAAGATAAAAATTCAAATATATAAGCCAGAGAAAGAACTCAACAAGCTAGACCATATATATACTTCGCATGCTGAAAAGATTCAATCTCCAGTATCACATGGAACCTGCCAAGAGGAATTCCCAGTACAGAGCAGACCTTGAGCATACAGACAGAACTAGAACCCCAGCATCATTCGTTATGACCCCAAAACAAAACAAAAATTAAAATATAAATTTAGAATAGAGAAGTTACAATGAACACACATTTTTTTTTATTTTTTGGGCCACACCCGGCAGTGCTCAGGGGTTACTCCTGGCTCCATGCTCAGAAATTGCTCCTGGCAGGCACGGGGGACCATATGGGGCACCGGGATTCGAATCAATGACCTTTTGCATGAAAGGCAAATGCCTTACCTCCATGCTATCTCCCGGGCCCCGAACACACATTTTAATGTGCTGAAAATTCAATGTGAAATAATCAAGAAATAGTTCAGTTACAAACTTAAGCTTATTAATATAATCATTGTAAGCCAATATAAAGAGTATTAATTAATTCTAGGTGATCATATCTTGTTTAAAATGTTTTATCTCACATTTAGAGCAACAGTACAGTGGGTAGGGCACTTGCCTTGCACATGGCTTACACGGGGTGAACATGGCCTCGTTAGAAATGATTCCTAAGCACAGAACCCAGAGTAAGGATTGAGTATAGCTAGCTGTAATGTAGCCCTTGTCACATCTAAGCACTTCCTGGTACTGGTGAGTCACATCCACCCTAGCCAATAAATACTTCATGACACACCCTGATATGAACCATCAGGCCTGCTCTGCCAGCTGAATACTACAGAGAAGGCGTCCCCACCTTCTGTCACCACTGGGAAGGACCTTGGAACATCTATTTTTATTCTTTTTTGAATTTCACACTCAAAGCAGAGCAAGGAAAAATAAAAATAACATCTAGGAAGATGAGACACTGAAAAACGTTGTGACTGAGAAACTATTGAAAGATACTATTATTTATCCCAGGAGAAGAGATTATATAATAGCTATCATTTGATATTTTCAAAGCTCAGGTATGAAATTAGGTATAAATTAAACCCTACAGTTCCATATAGTATGATTAAGATAAATTGGAAGTGGACATAAGCTAGGTTTGGATGAAATATATAGAAGAGATGTTCAATAATACAATGGCCATTCTCTAAAAATAGTTGACATTTACTAAAAGTATTCCTTCTAGAGATGCAAAAATAATGTAAAAGGTTATTTCACTAAAAAAGATAGTGGTGTGGTCTTAGATCAGAAAATACCTCACCACATACTTATAGGTTGCCACCTCCATTCATGACAGCCATAATTAATCAATGAAAATCCTTTTTACTGATGAACTTGTAAGTCTGGCATTCCTTGGCCAAGCATGATTTCAAACCATCACCATCAATTCATAGGGATTTACAGATAATTCAACCCAATGGATTCCTCAGTCTCTACGATCCAGTAACTTAAAAAATTTGTCCATAGAGGCTGCAGCTGCTGACCTAGGATGGACCATGGTTTGATTCCCCGGCCTCTCATATGGTCCTCGAAGCAAGGAGCAATTTCTGAGTGCATAGTCAGGAGTAAACCCTGAGTGTCACCAAGTTTGGCCCAAGTCCCCCAAAATTTCTCCATAGTATAACTATAAAATATGCTGATAAGTTAATTATAAGATAAGTCATAGTTAATTGCAAAACTTTCCAGATAGTTGTCTATGTACAGTGTTTTTTTCTGTAACTATGTCTTTATGATTGTATCATAATACAGAGATGAACTGACCCTGACTGAAAATTAAAATTCCATAAGGGAAGTTATGCATGTCCATAAGAGCCCTGAAATAATGAATCCCAATTGGGACATATTAATAGCTAATGGCATTACTTTATGAATATCTTACCACTTCTATATAAAATTTAAACTTTTCTTATTGTCTTCCTCATCTTGTGCATTTTCTTTTTTCTTTTCTTTTTTTTTTTTTTTTTTGGTTTTTGGGCCATACCCAGTGACGCTCAGGGGTTACTCCTGGCTATGCGCTTAGAAGTCGCTCCTGGCAGGCACGGGGGACCATATGGGGAACCGGGGGATTGAACCGTGGTCCGTCCTAGGTTAGCGCAGGCAAGGCAGGCACCTTACCTACAGTGCCACCGCCCAGCCCCCACCCCAATCTTATTTTCTAAGTTTCAACTTTTGACATATCAAAATCAGGCTGGTAGAAAGAGAGAGAATTAAAAGATTTGATAGAAATGCTTTGTTACAATAAGAAAAGAGAGAATTGATTATGAAGCAGAAATAATCAAGAGATATTGATAAATACTAAGTTGTGGTGCACTAATATAGAGCAAACTATGTTAGACCAAGCCCATTGATGGATCTCTGGAAGACTGCTATCACAAGTAGGAATAGAACATAAGTAGTTCATATTTTGTCTCCCCAGCTGGCAATTAATAAGAATAAAATATCCAGTCTAACACCCAAAGAGAGTAAAGGCACAAAGAAAATTCCTGGGTAAAAAAATCAACTTTCAATATATAGTGCTGGAGAAATTGGATATCCCATGTAAAATATAAAATAAACCTCTTACAATATAAAAAATAACTCAAAATAAATAATCAGAAGCCTAAACATGGCACTAGAAATATCTTGAAATTTTTTTTCTTTTGGAAACTACTCCCAGGGGGTACTTAGAAGGCCCAGGGCACCACCAACTTTTCTCAGCCAACTAGGCTGTCAATTCATTTCAAGAGCTTAAGAATGAAATTCTGCTTGGACTCTGTTTCAGGGGATACTTAGACCACTCCAAGTAGCGCTAAGAGCCTCTAAGACTGCACTATGAAAAGTTCAAGTGGTGCAGGGAATTCCACCCCAGTTGGCTTGTGTTGTTTTCTGCAAAAGATCAAGAATTTAAATGTATGGAAAGGAGCTAGTTCAAAGAAAAATACAAAGAAATGTATATGTATATATCTAAATAGACTGCAGCATGTAACAATTGCTAATTAAAGTGGCACTGCACCACTTTCCTTTGCTATCCTGCTTGCAAGAGTTCGAGAGGGTTCAAGGTGGGTTTAATATGCCATTTAGAGAAAGGATTTAATATAGAACTCTCCTCTTTCAGGAAGGTCAGAGTGCAAAACAAGGAGACCACAGGAAATCCTGCTGTGACTGCATGTGAGAGGAAGCTGCTGTACGAAGCTCAAAGCCTCCAGACTTCCAAGACTTAAAGTTTATATGGATCCTAGTGGGCACTAGTCAATACTGGGGTGACTCAGAATAAAGTCTAGAAGGAAAATGTATGCTGTTAATTGCACAGCCTAGATTTTTGAACATTAAATTATGAAACCAGTTACAAAGTCCTTTATCAGAATTAAACTACAGTAAGACAAGAATCATAAAATAGGTATATCACCAATGTTGTGAGGGATTCTCCAATTAGTTGTTTTTTGGGGGGGGTGGGCAACACCGGTGAAGCTCAGAGGTTACTCCTGGCTAGGCGCTCAGATATTGTTCCTGGCGTGGGGGACCATATAGGATGCCGAGGTTTTGAAACTTGGTCCATCCTAGGCTAGCACCAGCAAGGCAGAAGACACCTTACCAAGTCACTGCTCCGGCCCCTCCAATTAAGTTTTTTAAGTAACAAATAAAAAAATGCCTTTCTTCATTTACTCTCAAAATTCTAAAAATGTAAACCATGCAAGCATTAGGTATAATGTCAAGTTGCCCTCATTGCTTCCTCCACACAGATTTAACCAGAACTCTAAAGTGCTTTGAATCTTTGTTTTGTCTTCCATGAATGAAGGGGTCTGGGATGTGTTTCATTGACAGAACATATGCTCTCCAAATTTGAGACCTCAAGTTAGATACCCTACATAGACAAAAAAGATATCTTCCTGGAGATTAGAAAATAATGTGTGTAAGGAGTTTGTTGTTACATGGTGCCTTAAGTACTTGGTAAACACTCAAGAGTTACAGCACTTGGAACCAGAGAGATAGTATAATAGATACGTCACTTCATTGTATGTAGCCCATGCTTTTGATCCCTGGTATCTCATATGGTTCCCCAAGCACTGCCAGAAGTGATTCCTGACTGCAGAGGCAAGAGCAAATCCTGAACATTGACCAGTATGGCTCCAAAACAAACAAAAAGGGAGAGACAGAAAAGATATCTTAATCTTATCAACTGTTAGTGCAACAAGGCCCAGACACCATGATAACCTACCCATGTTTTCACAACTAATTAAAGACAGATTTTCAAAGCTTGAAAAGTATTGCTTTATTTGCTTACTTTCTTCTCTTGGTGCCTAGGGTCTTTTTTCTGGTATCCCTTCTTATGTTAGATTTAGAATAACTTGGGGCCGGGCGGTGGCGCTGGAGGTAAGATGCCTGCGTTAACCTAGGACGGACCATGGTTCCATCCCCGGTTCCCCATATGGTCCCCCGTGACTGCCAGGAGCGACTTCTGAGTGAATAGCCAGGAGTAACCCCTGAGCGTCACTGGGTGTGGCCCAAAAACCAAAAAAAAAAAAAAAGATTTAGAATAACTTGTGCCATATTTTACTCTGATTTTCCCTATTCAGTGTGACCCTACATTCTTTTATTACTCCTACATTATAAAAGTTAACACCATCTGTCATTTGATCAGCATACAATAATCTCTCAAAAGCTGGTAAATTTCTTTTCTATGAAGCATTCTTTATTGCATTTTAAACATGTTGCAATGTTATTGTTTAACTTTCCAGATAGAAGAGTTGCTAATACAGGTCCATACATAAACTTTCTCCCACTGGGAAACATGGCTATAAATATGCCAGGATGTATGCTTCTTAAACTAACAGCAAATTGCCTAATGATCTTCCACTTCCAGGCTTTCAAGAGCTCTTTGCTCAGAGGAAAAGAAATAGTGTTCTGGTTTTGATATCATCTATTCATATAATGGGCATAAGCTATTATCCCCCAAAGATCACCTAATCATACAAACTAACCCAGGTGGAAATCTCCTTTCCCCTCCTGTCTATTTGTACAAAGTCTACAAGGGTAGAGTCAAACCAAAGCAGGTCTTACTAATAACAGCTCACCAGAAGGACAAGCTATTTAGAAATTAGGTCACATCTTAGGGCTTTCTGCCAGACTCATACACAGGAATAGTAACATCATCGCCAGAGTAGCTTTGAACACAAGGAACAATGACGGGTAATATTGATCAGCTGGGAAAAGCTGCCTGCCTGCATTCCTTGTAAGGTTTCTTAGAGTGAAGTTTCCCTGATAAAAAATAATAGGGTGGTGGGAACACTTTTAATATCTGCTCTCCCAAATAATTGACTTTACTGCCATTTTTCTTATTATAATATATTCCCTGTTCCTATTATGCCTAACACAGAGGAGGGGCTTGAAATGTGCAGGAATAGAAAAATGCTATTATTGCTTTTTTTGTTTGTTTTGTTTTGTTTTGGGGATATATCTGATTGTATTGAAGAACCTTATATGGTGCCAAGGATTGAATTCAGCTTGGCCATGTGTGAGGCAAGCACCCTACTATTCAGACCAAATGATGAATTTTCTTTCTCTTCTTTCTCTAGTTTCTCCCCATATTGCCTCAAAGAAAGACATAAGTATGAACAAGATTTACCCCTAAGGAGTTCAGATTCTATATTTGGGTTTTGTTCTTGATGCTTATAGACCTTGATTCAGTACTTAGTGCTATTTAGTGGTGTTTTGTTTGGGGGGTTGGTGCCACATCTGGCTGTGGGACTGAATTCAAGTCAATCACATGTAAGGCAGGAAACTTTACCAGCTATACTATCTCTCTGGCACTTAAAGCTCTCAGTACGCTGCCATTGCCACACCACATATACTTTCTATCTAGGAAAGAGGTGAGTTTTTCTCCAGGAATCATGGAAAACAGATTAGAATTTTAGCATCTCAGCCCTCATCACAGAAGGCCCACAAGAGATGTGGGCACAAATTCAAGTTTGAAAAGCACTGATAGAAAGTCTCTCTGCTGATGGATCCTTCAAATACTGTCTGCTGGTCTCTGGAGATAGATTGCCCTGGTGTGCAAATTAACAGGATTCCTGAAGAGACGGCAACTGTTTCAGAGGATCCACAGCTCACAACTGGTCTAGGCAGGCAAGTCACATTCACTTCTGTACCTCTCAGGGCCTTTTGTTATTTTTCTTCTGTATATTTCATATAAACTGTTGGCCAAAGTTCTTCAAAACTTAAGATTACAACTGATTGCCTTGTTGTCTATTAAAAGAATAAAAACTCCTTGAGAGCACAAATTCCCATCCCAGAAGAAAGCAATAGAAAATGTTAATCTGTCAGTGATAAATTATTACATGTATTGATCTCCAAGGCTTTTAGGGCTCTTAGCAGCAGCAGGGGAAAGTCTAATCGTTGTGGAATGTGTTTGTACTTGGAATATAGCCGCAAGGGAGCAGAGAACTTTCCCATTAGCAAAGAATGTATTATAAGCATATTATAGGCAAGAATTCCTTTAATGTGATAGAATTATCCATTTCCCAGTTTAGTAATCATTTAGAATTTATAAGACAGAGGATAACAAGAATGGAATAAACTTTGTTTTTGCATTCTTGTTTTTTAGAGTTTATATATCCTAAGGTGCTCAGGGGCTATTTCCAGCTCAGAGCTCAGCCTAGTGCACAAAGCTAGAGCACAAAGCTCTAGCCTTTTTTGGTTGGTTGTTTGGTTGGTTGGTTGGTTAGTTGGTTTTGGTTTTTGGATCATATGCACTGTGCTCAGGGGTTATTCCTGGCTCTGTGCTAGGAAGAATTGGTCCTGGCAGGCTCAGGAGACCATATGGGATGCCAGGAATTGAACCATGGTCTGCCTGGGTTGGCCTCTTACAAGGCAAACACCCTACTGCTGTGCTATCACTTTGGCCCCAAAACTCTAGTCTTTTGAGCCATCTCTCCAGTCTCTGCACAAACATCTGCAAGTCATCTACTTTTCACACAGAACTGAACAAACTTACTCATATGCAACTATTGGTTTTAATCTACCGATTAAAACTGCCAATAGTTTTGTTCAATTGAACCCTTTCTTTGAACCACAAACTCAAAAACATGATCATGCCCTTCTTCACATGGTTACATGATTAAAATGATTGCATTTTATAAGAATGACACAAAACTGGTAAGGAACAAGAGAAAATACTGGCAAGTGACATTTCTTTTCCATCTTAGTAGAAATTTCACTTCCATCTGTAGGTGCTTGGAGTTTCAAATCCTAGTTCAAATCCTGCTTTTTCATAGAACTTCACCATGGAATTTTCATAGCACTTACAAATTAGAGTATTCTTCATCTGTGTTCTCATAGCAGTATACTTTCTAGTATACCCTGGAAGACTTATCCTTTGTATCTGGTTATTTGGTGTGGCTCATCTCCAATGTCATACTACATGCTTCATTCTCTGTGGCTTTCTATCTAACACAATACAAGGAACACTTAAGTCATCAGAAGATAGTGATTTGAACAAGTGAGTCTTAATAAGTTTTTATTATCCATTATTTCCCAGGCAAGTGTGAATGATTGGTATGGAAAAGCAAAATTTGGAGTAAAGTAATGTGACTCCATTAAAATTTGAATTCTCTTCATTAACCGGTGATCAAATATTTAACTAGCATCCAAAGTGCACATGGAGAGAGAAGATGATAAAACAAAGAATATTGTCATAATCATACAAAAGCAAAAGTTTGGGATCAGTAAAAGGTGAAAGTCAGAAACCAGCACCTTTATCTTTTATATGCCCTCTCTCCTTATTCTTCTAATCCCTGCTATCATCTATTCCTTCTGTCTTTTTCTGTGCATCTAGTAATGCTCTTCTCATTCTGTATTATAAATAAATTCCAAAACTAAGTTTGTTCCTAAGTCAGATAGGAGGTTCAAATACATTGGCTTCTCAGCAATGACCAAAACCGAAGCCTGGCTTCTTAGAGAAAGGAAGGAACTGAGAGGAAAAAAG
>PVKC010006273.1:0-31463 GCA_004027635.1 Crocidura indochinensis | reverse complement strand
CATGCTCAGAAATTGCTCCTGGCAGGCACAGGGGACCATATGGGGCACCGGGATTCGAACCGATGACCTTTTGCATGAAAGGCAAACGCCTTACCTCCATGCTATCTCCCAGGCCCCGAAAGTTATCTCTTACTGATGCTAATCAGTCAGAGACATAGATGATTGAGCTATAATGTTATCAGAGGGTCCCAAACTTATTTTTATCAGAGGACCCCATGTCACCCTTTGCTAAAAACATATCACTTGATTATTTATGAAAATATATCTAAAAGTGAATAAACAGAAGCCATGGAGAGTTGTACCCAAAGGTAGTACTGCCTTCATCTACCGTTCCAGTGTTTTCTGGGAGTTGGTTTGCCACATTGGGAAACATGACTGTAGACTGTAGATTGATTATGAATACTCCAGGGTTAGGCACAGCTTATGGTGCTCAGGGTTTTCAGTTCACTCTAAAGGGGATAAGGGGACCATATAAGATGCCAGAGATCAAAGCCAGAATCATCTCTTAGCCCTGCCATTAATCTTAATTTATATTCATTATGTAATAGGAAATTTAAGACCTATTCTTTATCACTGAAAAATCAATTATGTTCATCATTTCTAATATGATATATTTGAACATAATGAATCAGTGAGCTCAGACTCATAGTTTTCCTTTATTTTGTTCACTATTCCTTTTTCAAATATGTTGAAGGATCTTAACCTAAATGAAAAACATATTATTTGATTGGTACATATACAAATTTTGAGACTTTTAATTTGAAAAAATATGTATATGCTTCTTATCAAGTTTGAGAAGGAACATCCTTCTTTAACATGTCATCTCTAATGGCAGTTTCATATATGTCACTAACATATATCAAGAATTACCCCAGGCTGTCTTTTCTGCCAGTGAGACAACAGTATCTAATAATTCAAGACAAAATTCTAGTTATTTTAATGGTATTGCTCTGCTTCTTGGCATATCAAGCAATTTATTTTACACCTTAACTCATTATTTTTCATTTTTGAAGACTTAAATAGAGGAGACATGACAGAACAGGAGTTCCATTTCATCTCTTGGACCATTAATTATGCCATGTTGGTTTCAATACTGATGAGCTCTCAAGAGAAATGAATCTTGCTGGGTCTTAGTCAGTTAAACTGATTTCATTCTTTATACTTCAAATAAGTTTCCTTTGAAAACCATTAATCATTAAACTATGGATTAAATAGTAAAAATAATGGAAATATAACCGACAACAAATTGTTCATGGTTGGCTTCTCCAAGCATTTGACAGCTAATTTATAAGGGAGGCTATTTTTATATAGTAAGACTTTTGTGTCTAATGTAGAATTGTTCAGCCTTATTTTGTAGTCTTTAGGAGAACAGTACATACACAGGCCCAACTTTAATCTACCTGACCTTCTTTTCTCCTCATTTTTAAAAGATTTTTCTTGGTTCAGTACTATCGCCAATATGTGCCCTTGAAACATATTCTAAGTTTGCTGATAGGAAAAGCTTTTAAATCTCTTTTATCCTATCAAATCAGGCTCCATACTAGAGAAATCTCCAATCATATTGTTCGAAAATTGTCAAGTTGATAAAAAAAATCATAAATGTTCTGTTGCAGGGAAGTAATGGTAGACTCAGTAAAGACTGGTATGCCCTAGGGAGTGGTTAGAGATGGGGAAAAGGAATCAGGTGACCATATAGTAGAGGATTTTGGAAGCTCTAATGTGGGCTTTGTTTGCCACAGAGAGCCACATCACATCTTAGGACCAACAGTTTGGAATTCCCCCATATCTTGTGAAAAATGTCCCTTATGACCTTTCCTTGAGCCTCTTATTCCAGGTAGAGGTTTTATGTCTTTGGGATTGTAGTGTAAAATTCATATTTTAAACAAAAATGATTCTTATTTCAATTTCATAAAAATTACTACTGTGAGGTTAAGGAGGAATTGGGTCAAATACTGTATTTCTCAGTGTCTTTTTTTTCAAATGACAACATTGTTGTTTTGTATAAAGAGAAAAGAAATAGATAGAGTAGTACAGAGATTAATGCATTTGTCTTGAATCCAGCTGACCTTTAATCATCCCCCAGTATCATAAATGGTCCTCAGAGCACCACTGGTAGTGACCCTTGAACACAGAGCCAGAAGTAGCCCCTTGGTACCACTGGGCATTGTTCAAACCTATCCAAATGATAAATGGAAAAACAAAAACATATTTATCCCTTTATCACAAGTAGAGAGTTGAAAATCTCTCTCAAAGTTTCAATATGCCCCCTGAGCAAGTATACTTATCAGTGTTTAAAACCATCTTCCTAAAATCAAGCCAACCAATCATGTACAATTAACTGACTTACTAATTTCAATACCTGCTTGACTTTGAATGTGTAGTTGTGAAGAAATATCACAACAGTTTCCAGCTCCTCATTATTCATGCATTTCAACATCGCATACCTGACAGTATGGAACATATTGACAAAAGCTAAAGTTAAAAGTTTATGTATTATATGTACATTCACACATACATATAATACTAATTTCATACTAGCTCATAATTTACAAGTTATCTTCAGGTTTTAGAAACTAAGCTATATAAGTTATATAAGTAAATTTTATCTGTATTTAGAACAAGTAATCTAAAAGTAAAGTCCAGTTGTTATAAGCTAAGCTATACAAGAGACTTTAAGTATAAAACAATTTACCTAAACTCTAAACTTTAAATAATTTCAAGCATATTTTAAACTATGCCTTGAAGTTCTATGGGATTGTTATGGCAGGTAAGCCCTTATTAGCTTTATTTGATAGATGAGAAAAATAGAGATCTGGTAAGTCTTAGTTTAGAATAATTCCACACTGTTATTAGAGGAACATCAGATGAAGAACTTTCTAGACTAATCAGGTTCTTTCATGCTATGTACCATGACTTAATAAGTCACAGTATACCTCCAGGGTAATTATGTGTTAGTATAATACTGATTGAATTACAGTGTGTATATAGCAAAATGATCATTCTGAGATAGTATATAATACAAGGCAATGTGAAGTTATGGAAGCACTTCAAGTAATATCTCAGATCACATTTTCTTGAAGTGAGAATTAAGTTGTCTGCTATTAGCTGGAATTAAAGATATGAGTTCAGTTTAAGTGAGATTAAGATAGTAATGCTACATTGACACCTGAGTTTGCAGTTTATAAAATTGAATTTTCTGTGTACGTATGATTTTTTTTTTTGGAATTTTGCTCAAGAATGAACCAAACATTTGAAGTGAATACCCAGATCTTGGTAGTTCATGTAGGTGGCAGATGGAAGTCAATACATTTGACTGAGTTAAGGCTCATTAAATCCAGTTATAGACTGAGACTATATATATTTCTCACCCTTTCTTGGCTTTTGCACTGTGAATTCTGACTCTAACTCAGGGGCAGCAAATCTCTTAACTAGTGCTCTTTCTTTAGCTTGCTGTATCTCATTTTGACCTTTATGACCAACTCATCCCAGCTTTCCTGGGATTTTCTCATAATTTAGACTCAAAGTCCTTTTCCTTGGAAACAGGTCAAGGCAAACAGGACTGTTGGTTGCTTTAATCTTCAACTACTTAATTAAGACCACGACTGGCTGTTGCTTTATTTTTTTTCTGGTCCAGGCCAGTCACATATCTCTGACAGATGGATAATCTGAGTTTCTTGCTCTTGAGGTGCTCCAGGACAATTTGATACCACAAGTAGCTATGAAAAAGTCTTTTTTACTACTTGTATACATAATATCTATAGATTACATGAATAGTAAGTATTTTTAACACTGAATTTCTTACTGATTTAGAAGTATCGTATTTATTTAGAAATATCTTTATTTCTGACAGGTTACTAACTGCAGGTTATTAAAGCTTAGAAATATCTTGCTATTTAATTACTTCATCTGAAGAAACTTACTTTGGTTGGAACTTAGAAGTTTGGCATGGCATTTGGCACTAACTATGTGTGTGATACCTGAAGGTAGAATTTTAAGACAAATCATCTCGCATTTGTGACATAGGAAATATAAAGGCTTGAACTAAAGAAACATTTGAAGAAACAGATCTGCGAGTGTTTAAACACAAGTTTAGAATTTCAGATTTTTTTCTTTTTTGGTTTTTGGGCCACACCCAGCAGTGCTCAGGAGTTATTCCTGGTTCTGCACTTAGAAATTGCTCCATGCAGCCTTGGGAGACCATATGGGATGCCAAGAATGGAACCTGGGTCCATCCTGGGTCTGTGGCATGTAAGGCAAATGCTTACCAATGTGCTATTGCTCTGGCCTAAGTTTAGAATTTCTAAGTATCAGGATTATAAATAATCTAGAATTGGGTTTAAACAAAGAGAAGGGCATTGGCTGTAAATGTATCTCTGATGACAGAGGTGACTGAAGCCTTTTAAGTGACACAGTGTCCTTATGTCTGTGTGTCAAGAATAGGTACCTGAGGGGCCAGAGAGATAACACAGCGGTAAGGTGTTTGCCTTGCATGTGGAAGGACAGTGGTTCGAGTCCCGGCATCCCATATGGTCCCCCAACCCTGCTGGAGGCGATTTCTGAGAGTAGTCCCAGGAGTAACCCCTGAGCGCTGCCAGGCGTGACCCAAAAACAAACAAACAAAAAAGAATAGGTATCTGAACTGAGAAACATTATTGACCATAAATCTTTTGGTGACTCTTTAATATATTATTTAGCTAAATAATGTCAATGTAGGCAGGATTTTATTATGCTTCCTTATGAGGTATTTTAACGATAGAAATTTCCGTTAACCAATTAGGATAGTGAACTTGATTGCATATGCTAATGAAGGCCTACTTAATTAACTTTTTAATAATAAAAACATCATGTTCTCAAGAGCTGTTTACTGCTATAATGATAAGGAAATTAGGGTTTGAGAAAATCAGTAAGAGTTGAATTCTTTGATTTCTCTACCATTTGTTATTTGCAAGGTTTCTTACAAGTTCTTATTTCATTTATTACTCATCCAAACTTTTTGAGGCAGGTGATGTACCCTGTTCTCTCCAAGTTTGTAAGTGAATAATTTGAAGCAAATAGTTATATGACATGGTCTATGGACATATGTTAAATCTTTGTCAACAAGTTAGGCCCTTTGTTTCCTCTTTCCTCTGCACCCTAAATACTAGCTGCCGTACCTTTGCTGTGGAATCACAGCAAATTGCTGATATCCTACAGTAATTCCACAGCTCTACGTAGACTTTAGTAGCTTGCAAGAAGTCCCTTCATGAATCGCCAAAAGTCAGAACTTTTGACTGCACCAAAGCCTTTAGATGGGTAAATATCTCTGACATTATCATAGATTTGGGGGACCATAGATTTCGTATTCATTCCTCTTCATTGGGAACCCAAGAATAAAATCAGGCTGGTTGAGGACAGAAGGCTGAGCCAATTACAGAAAAACCCTGGGAAGCCAGTATTAAGTAGCTCCGAGACACAGATGAGTGAACTGATGAGATTGCACCCCCAGCTGAAAAACAGTACACAAGCAGTCAAACCAGAGAATATTCCTCTAACTTTTAGCAGTGGGAGTTACATAATCTAATAATTAATTGTCTGTAGCTTCTAGGCCTATTAAGGAGGCGTGGAACACACTCCAGAGGCAAATCATCAGCTTTGGGATGGTCAGGAACATTGCCTTAGGCACTCAGCTTTAGCATCCTGATTCTTACAAGTATTTTTATTTTCCCCTCATCATTTTAATGTCTAGGGTACAGTCCCTCTCCTGCTAATGTGTATTTTTTAAATGAATTTTAATGATGTTTCAGTGACCTATTGCTGTTGAAAATTACTTTATTTATCACAGACTCTCTACTTATCAAATTGGGCGCTAGTGTGTGTGTGTGTGTGTGTGTGTGTGTGTGTGTGTTTCAGTTGTTTTGAAAGACAATGCCACAATGAAGGGTGATGATCTCTTTCTCACCACCACCATACTGTAGAGCAGTGCTTCTCAATTATTTTTTTGTCATTTTTCCCTAAAAAGAAGAAAACATTTTTTGCACCCCCGTGCAACTATAAATAGTATCTTTATTAAAAATATTTTAACCTACAAAACAAAAATATATAAAATAATTTGAGCTGATTTTTTAAAATCAGAGGTGTTGTCTGGATTCATGACTACCAACCATGAGCACGTTTTGCAATGCATAGTTTTTCGAAGCGGTGTTGGAAATAGGACACATCAACATGGGGCTTAGTTTTTTATGACAGTGTTTGCGGAGGTCAAATGCACCCCACTATTTGAGAAGCACTGCTATAGGGACACTTGGGTCTGCTGTCAGCAGAAAGATGCATCCCTTTAAAATTGTTCGAACTGCCAATAAAAATAGAAGGAACCCCATTTTATCTGGGCTTCTTTGAAAAGACTTAACTCTCAGAAAGGAGCAATGTGGATTCTACTTGGAAGGGAAGATCCCCTACAAACAGCCAGCATGAATAGAAGGTGAGAGAGACAGGTTGCTAGTGTTTCAGGCTTTCAGTTCTGGGGCCATAGGTTCCCCTTTGATGTACATGAAAGCAGACCAAGGACTTTGTGAAAACTTTGTGCTGCCTTCCTGATCACTTTGGTTTCTTTCCTTACCCCCTAGACCAGTATCTTTGACGATCCTGTTCTTTTAAGTTGGTGAAAAAAGTTAAAAATAAAAGTTCTATTTTTGCTGTACCTATGATTTTCTTCAAAAACATTTCAGATGATAGGAAAAAGAAGCACAGTGATAACTTTTTCTGGGAGCTGGTTGACTCTTCCTATATTTTTTTATCACAAATAGTCCCAGGTTCAAACCTATTAAGTAGCCTCTGGGGACTGTGTGTGCCTTTTGAGAATAGTTAATAGTTCCCAGAATTTTAGACTTCTTTTTCTTTTTTGATTATAATACAGGGTAAAAGTTCCAAGGTAAATAAAGTCAAATGATATTTAAAGGCATATTGCACGGTAGGTAGGAAGCAACATTAAGAAAAGAAGAAATCTTTGCATATTTTGTCTTTTCTCTGAGCTCTGCTGTCTGTTTTCTCTGGATATTTTTGGAGGGCATGTTTTTTTTGGTGTTGATTGGCTATGCCTGGTTCTATGCTTAGGCATGACCTTTGATAGGGCCCTTAGCTCAGGGGACCAGATGTACTGGAAATTTCATCCTTGCCAGCTTCATGAAAGTTGAATGCTTGAATCCTTTTTATTATCTCTCCAAACCTCTCTGGGTAATTTGAACTTCATGAAAGTTAAGAAAACTTCAGTGTTTAGGGGCTGGTGAGGTGGTGCTAGAGTTAAGGTGTGGGCCTTGCAAGCCCTAGTCAAGGATAGGACCGAGGTTCAATCTCCCGGCGTCCCATATGGTCCCCCCAAGCCAGGGGCAATTTCTGAGCACTTAGCCAGGAGTAACTCCTGAGCATCAAATGGGTGTGGCCCAAAATAAAACAGAAAAAAAAAAGAAAACTTCAGTGCTTCTAATTGTCTGTGGTCATTTTCATCTTCTGAACATGTCAGAAGTAAACCAAAGGAGAAGCTTAGTCAGCTAAATACAGAGGAGTAGACTCAATCCCCGTGCTGCCTGGTGACCTCTTCCCAATTAGCCTCCTCTGAGCACAGAGTTGGGAGTAACTGCATGAACACTGCTAGATGTGGTTGACCTCCAAAAATCAAAGGAAGTAATAAATTACAATAAAATAAAATGTAATGAGATATTTTCACTTGAAACTTTGCAAAGACAATCAAAAAACACAGACATAATTTGGCACTTCAGAGTAAAATTATTTTTTAAAACTTTATTTTCTTACTTTAAAATGGCTAATGTCAGACAATTAAAAGTACCCTGCTATGACTCCCATTTATTCCTACCTACCTGGGTATTGATGAGAGCCTGAGCTCAATGTAACTAGGTGAGAATCTTTCATTTTAGTTGTGGCTTGGAATATTTTTCCTTTTCAAAATAGTGCTTTCCTTGTTTAGTAACTTATTGAAAGATGGAAGTTTTTTTTTTTTTTGTAATTCACCAGTTATTCAGGTTTCTATTTCTAGTGCAAAACTATGAAGAATATTTTATTCTATTCTCTGAACAGCTGGTGGGAGAATTCTACTGTGAAAAAATACTGCCTGGACTTGCAGTAATCTTTTTACTTCTGCTTATAGTTGGCTCCCATATGGTTAATTTTTTTACTCACTTGCCAAGATGTATTTATAGCAAGCCATATAATAGTTTTCCCTGTTTATCAATGGTTGTGGCTTACTGTCTTCTCTGAATGAAATCTATCCCCTCACACACACATGCCATACTATTTCTTCATTTCTTCTTTGAAATTTGCTCCTTTGTTCTATTTTACTTACTCCATGCTAGCTCTCACATTCGTAACTCCAGACTGACTTCTGTCTTAGAATTTCCTTGTTTTTCTCTGCACTGCTATGACTTCACTTGTTCTTTAGGTCTCAGCCCTCCTTGACCCTCTGGAATTCAAGCACACCACTGCTTTATTGGTCCACCTTCACCCCAGAAATGAGAAAATAACTGTGGAAAGTGATGAACAGCAGGGACTTACAATTGGAGACCAGGGCAGCCCCATCTACTTTTAAGTATGAGAGATCCCAGCCGCAATGTAGGTCACTTAAAAGAACATACATTTTGCTTAAAATAAAATACTTTCTGCTCAAGGTGTACTGCTTATAACCGAGGTTTTTTTATTTTTGTTTTATATTACTTTTCTAATTTTATATATTTTTTAATTTAGCCTTCATGACATGAAAGTATTTATGATTTGGTTTCAGTCATACAATGTTTCAACACATTGATCCTTTCACCCATGTCTACTTCCCACCACCACCTCTTTTCCATGCCTTGTTTGCTTCCTACCTACCAGTCCACTTTAGTTTCTGCACTGTGGTTTACAATACTGTTGCTGAGAGGGTTTCAGTACTTTAGTATCTGCCGGAATCTGCTCCTCCTCCTAGTCAACTGCTTCCCTCCACCATAGGCCCATTTTATCCTCAAGCCTCCTCAAGTTTACTTTTTCTTCCTCAGTACAAGTTCTCATGCTCTTTGTCTTCATTGTCTGTGAACGTTTGTTAGCCTATCATTGGTTTTCTTTCTATCCCATATTTAAAAGAAATCATTCTGTGTGATTTTTTTAATCTATTGATACTCTACAAAAATTGCTGCATATTAAAATTTCAGAGGGCTTATCTCCGCTCAATTGAAACTATAATCTACTGAAGTTTCACATTGCCAATGGTGTGTTTAAAGTCTTCCCATATTTTAAACAGATGTGTCTTTTACTTTAATTATTCAGACCCAGGTATTATTTATTTATTTATTTATTCCTATACTGTTCTTGTTCACCATGATTATTGGCTATTTCAGATCATTATAGCTATATCTGTGTAGTATACCAAGGAATATTATTTTCTATCTATTTCCAATTTTTAACTATGGCAAAACTCCAGTGTCATAGTATGACATAATAAAGAAAACTCATCCACGTGGGGCCAATTGATCGGGTGATTGGGCACCCAGAGACTTTAAAACAACAGCAGCCAGGCGCTCTACCTCTTTTCTGCCTTTTTTCTGCCAAGTCGGCTCTGAACAACAAGGAACCTCTCTAGGACCCGCACCCAAAAAGCGCGACCTTTGTTCCGCGGCCGCACTTACCTTGTAACCCCTGAATTCCATTACTGTACATTGTAAAGCCAAAAAAAGAAATATTATGTATTACATTCTGGGGACTTGAGGGACAAAGTAATTGTACATGGGTTCTGTTTTGTTTTTCTTAATGTTCTTTGGCTGAAAGTTCAAAGTTAAGTTATCAGCAAGGGGACTTCTGAGAATTCTATATATGGGTGATTGTCCTTCCACTGTAACTTTACCTTGTCCTCTTTCTTTGCATCTTTGTTCTCATAATTAAAAATGAAAAATGGGGCAGATAAAACACTCTGGAAAAGAAAGAAAACTCATTTCTTGTTTGCCATTACTGATATGAAAGAAAATACCATAAATCTCCTAAAACCTTAAGTAAAAATTAAGTAGTACAATATAACTAAAATTTTTCTGGTGAGATGGCTTACCGTTATTTATAAGCAATATTTATATGTGCCTTGACATAAAATTGTCATAATTATAGTGATTTTATATCTCACAAAATGTTGTTATTTGTTTTAAAGTATCCATATGTCATAACAGGTAGAGTAGAAGAATCTTCTTCTTGAACTATAAGACAAAAGTGTTTAAATATACATCATATAGAGTTTATGATATGGAAAAATATAAGGCAGATTAGAGGTATATCTGGAAATTGGGCTTCTCTTATATTCTAACAATAATTATATAGGCATAAGTTCATTTTCTGAGATTTTAGCAAACTTGGAGGAAATGATTGAGCTTTATATTAGGACCTCTGAAGATCCACATTCCAAACACTGTTTTAGACTTTATGCATCTAGTATTTTCCCTCAGATATGGAAGCTAGTAGAGGATATGTTTCCCATCACTCAGTATATCTACTCTATAAGAGTCTCTGACTTAGATTTATTTAAATAAATAATTTTAAGAAGTATTTCTTAAAATATTTCCCTGTGTATATACTTTTTTATCTTTGGAATTTAAGTATCCCATAAATAAAAAATCTATCACATTTTTGATTGATGATATTGAGAGATAGTACATTGGGTCTTAGAGGATCTTGCACAGCACAGCACAAACTGATATTTGATCCCCCTAATCTTCTGTGATTTACTGCACCCACCAGAAGTGATCTCTGTGTTCAGAGTCAAGAGAGTCAGACCTGAACACTGCCAGGTGTGTCACCCAAGCAAAAAACTTATACATTGACTGTGAATTTCCTTGTACACTATAGTTATGTGATTAAAGTAGAATAAAAGGATACATACTGAGGGAATCAAGATTTTAAAAATAAAATGTATTATATTTATATATTTTGTATGAAAAGAAAGATGAAACACTGAAATATTAACTGTGGGGATGATTAAAATTTTGATGAGCCTAGCTTTTATTTTTTTACCATTTCATTTATTTTTAGATATGATTTATTTTATAATTGTTTCTATTTTTAGTGTTGAAAGCAAACATTAATTTGGATAATATACAGGGAAGAATAGTTCTAAGAATATAAAGAAATAACTATAAAATCTTAGGATTTTATTTCATTAATGTGCTAAACAAAATTTTACTTAGGTATTGAGTGAGGAGAGGACTTAACAGGTTAGAGGATATGCTCTGCATGAGGGGTCCCTATGTGGGGTCCTGGTTTTACAGTCCCCATCAACTTAGGGAGACCCTCCAAAGCACTCAGTTGAGACTAGTTCCAAAGCATCACTGAATGTGTTTCAAAAATCAGCCAAATTAAAATAAAGTTTTCTTAATTTCCTTCTATTTGGTTATGAGTTCTGAGGCCTTTCACTTTTGTATATATCGGGGGTGGGGTGGGGTGGGGGTCATCCAGCAATGCTAGGCTTTGCACTCAGAACTTATTCCAGGTGGCATTCAGAGGACCATATATGATGCTCAGGATAGAACCTGGGGCAGCCACATGTAAGGTGAATGCCTTATCTGCTGGACTTTTACTCTTACTTGACATTTTTAAGCTTTGAAAGGCTTAAGCGATTTTTGAAAGGAATTAGGTCTTCCTGTAGATTGAAGGTATTTATTTATTTATGTATTTAAATTTGGTCAGCTTGATTAAGGAAGCCATTTACTGAATGTTTTTTATAACTTTACTTGGGTTTACAGAAGACCTAATCAAAAAGCGATTGCTTAGTTTCCTGTCCCCGGTAACCCTTAGTAGTTGGCAAAACTTCTCACAAACACCACTAAGAGTAGTGTCTGTTCTATGACTGAATGGAGGGTCCATATTCAGAAGTGCCATATTGAATTTCTTCTAAATAACATGACAAAATCAAAAAGATCAGATGGGTGAAAACAAAGATGGAACTAAGATAAGATCTATCCTCATCGCCAACCCACACATTTGTTTGAGTGAAACAGAAAGCTTTCTAAACTCATGCAGAAGACAGTCGTATCAATACAATGCAGTCTGGTTAAAAAATATATTTTATTTTTCCATTTGTGATTACATTAAGCTTCCGTGCAAATGGAGCACACTAGTTTCACAGCAGGAGAGGATAGATATAGCAAGATTAGAGAGGCAAGATGTTCAGGATTAGAAGGATCTCCATGGCTGCGAGTGAGGTAATGATAATGATTATGTGATAATGGTACTGTTGTGCTGTTTTATGAGGCAGTAATCCAGCTCCCAAAGCAGATAAACTATGGGGGTGAAAGCTGACTTTATCCCATGGAGAGGAATATATTGTTGCTGAATAACCCAGCATGACAGTATGGCTTTTTTTTTTCTTTGAGGCAGGGAGTTTAAAAGTAAGTTTTAAAATAAATTGAGTAACTTCCCAAATATGAACAAGTGAACAGCTGAGCCAGAAAAGAAAAGCAAATTGTGCAGGAAAGTGTTAGGTGGAGGGAAGGGGCTGGCAGGGTGTGATGGAGTCTCTTTCATGAACGAAATTTGAGTCATATAGTAGAAAATTTCCATGATCTAAAACAAAAACAAAAGCAATACCCCACAGACATAATATTGGCAGCTGAAATAAAGTGATATATATATATATATATATATATTTTACAAAACTATTAAGCTACTACCAAATGAAAACAGATTTTCATTCATCTCAGTTTTAGTCACTGTTCATTCATTTCTTGACGACTTACTATATGGAAAGGATGGCTCTAGTTACTGTGACAATTTCACTCATTTCTTATTATCCTGGGCTTCTTTGAGGTCAATGTGGCATTAGTAAGATGCTGAAAGAACTGTAGCTTTACTGTTTGCAACCAAGTTTGGTCAGGAAGCAAAGGTCAGTGAGTCTTGGGGATGCTTTTGACTTCCTACATATACATGAGCATCTTTGGCTTATTTTAGACTAGAAAATGGAAATGGGATGAGGCTTCATCCATTTTGGTCATTTCTGGGCTCTGGAGTTAAGCATGCAGTATCAGTTTGACTTAGATGCTTCCACTGGCATTTGGTTTCATACTGGAAACCAGTATGAAAAATTTTGATTCTGATTTAGTTCTTACTTCTCATTCTCCTCACTGCTAGCCAGAGAGAATCCCCTTGTACCATTTTTTGTTGCCTCAGAAACTGCGCTGTCAGATGGGTCTTTGAATCTTAGACCTTTTAGAATAACAAGCCCTCTCTCTTCACTAAATCTCTAGCAACTGTTATATCTCAAATGATGGTCTCTCTTCAATGCTGACAGCACATATACTCTTCTGTTATTTTTTTTAAATCTATCCTGTTTCCCTGAAAATAAGACATCGTGTTATATTAATTTTTGCTCCCAAAGATGCATTAGATCTTATTTTCAGGGGATGTCTTGTTTTTCCATGAAGAAGAACATGGTACACATTTGTTGTTAAATGAAAATAAAGGAAATTTGTTGCCTGTATACAGCACAGTAGGATGATAGTTGTCAACACGAACTAGACAAACTGAATACTACAGACTCCAGTAGGGGCGGCCCTAGCAACCAGCTTATGGTAAATTAATTTTCATTTCGAGACAAAGCCTTGGGGTGTGCGTTTTATTTTGGAGGGAAGTCTTATATTTTGCCCAGAAGGAAAGCTGTAAGTAGGTCTTATTTTCAGATAATGTCTTATTTTCTCGGGAATCATGGTACTTCTGTAGCCTTATGTACCTTCTTGGTTCTATGGAAATCTCATTTTGTATTGACCACAAGGACCCACCCAGCTGCACCTTACTTTTTAGGCCATTCATAAAAAAGGCCAATTTCAAGGATGTGTCCGTTGCCTTCTAAGTAATGGTTACCAACCAGAGTTCCACAAACCAGCGCCAGTTGACTTGCTATCCAAGGGTAGAAAACCACTGTTGTATTTCCTTGGTCATGACTGCCAGTTTGTGGCAGGATGGTTGCAGGTCAGCACATGCAAGTCCTACTCTAAATGGTGTAGATATTTACAGAAAAAAATTAGCTTCCATTTCTTTTCAGTGAATCTAAATTTGCAAAGTCAAGACCATGTTGAATTCTCAGGAGGTTAGTGTGTCACACTAAGAAGATGGGAATATGCATGTTCTTCATTAAATTCATAACATCTAGCACATTTCTTCATTTATGCTAAATATATAGTTTTCAGATACTTCATGAATAAATTCAGCTTTTCAATAGTTTACCAAAATTCTGAGGACACTATAAAGTACTTTTTGGGAGTGCTTATGTGTTCCCAACACTAAATCTACCATGAAGTAGATAAAATTCCCTCTACATATAGAACATTTAATCTAAGAAAGAAGATATTAAACTGTACATGTAGTCAAAAAGCCATCCATAATGAAAGAAAAAAATGTGCTATGGGGAGGAAGATTGTGGTATAGGAGATATAAATTAAGGGAGAATGACTCTTGTGGTTCCTCAGAATATTCAAGAAGATTGTAGATAAAAATCACACTAATGGCTAATCTTGACATGAGACTACGGTCAACTGTTAAAATGGGGGATTACAGGAAGAAAACAAGGTCAAAAGGAGATCATGATTAGAAAAGGCTTGAGAAAGTACAGCAGGTAGGGTGCTTTCCTTGCACTTGATTCACCTGGGTTCAATCCCCAACATGACATATGGCACTCCAAGCACAGCCAGGAGTGATTTCTAAGTGCAGAGTTAGAAATAATTCCCAAGCATTGTGAGATATGACCCCATCACCACCACACAAAACAACACATCCCACCACCAAGTTTCAAAATAGTGAATTAGAGCCAGAAGCATACTTGGGTAGAACCAGTCACAGCCAAATGTGGAAGCAAATTTTTGAATGAAAAAAAAATTATGGTGAAGTACACAGAATTTAAAATTTATTATTTAATATATAATGTCATTTAATATATTCACAATAGTGTGCAAACATCATTATGAATTTCATCACCTCCTAAAGGAGATCCCATCATATTAGGCTACAACCCCCATTTAATCTTCCCTAATTCTTGACAATGTTATCATGAAGTGAATATGAGTGGAACACATATGTAAAAGGGGGGCTGGGAAGGTGGCACTAGAGTTAAGGTGTCTGCCTTGCAAGCGCTAGCATAGGACGGACTGTGGTTCGATCCCCCGGTGTCCCATATGGTCCCCCCAAGTCAGGGGCGATTTCTGAGCGCATAGCCAGGAGTAACCCCTGAGCATCAACAGGTGTGCCCCCCCCCAAAAAAAAAACATGTAAAAGGGAGATTCTTATAAGAGCAAGTTAGTGAATTAGGAGAGAATAATCCAGTGTAGTCCAGTGTATCCAGTGTAAGAACATGTAAGCTGTGTAAGGGCTCCTTGGGTTTTACTCTGCATGAACTTTAGAATAATTTTAGAGTCTTAGATTATGAAAGCAAATGTTTGCATGTGTTTGAGATGATTCATTAGGAAGCAGCAAAAACTCACTCAGAAAAGGTTGACTGTAGTGGAAATATTTGTTTATAAAGATTGTACTCCAGACATAAGTTGGAACTAGGGCAAAAATGAAGAACTGGATATTAAGGTGCACCAGAAAAATAGAAGACAAGTATTGCTCCATTGATTCTGAACTTAGCAATTTGAATGAGGTCACCATTCATAGAGATAAGGAATCTGCAGTTGAAATAGAAATGGACTGGGAGATAGCCTGGAGGTAAGGCGTTTACCTTTCATGCAAAAAGGTCATCTGTTCGAATCCTGGTGCCCCATATGGTCCCCCATGCCTGCCAGGAGCAATTTCTGAGCATGGAGCCAGGAGTAACCCCTGAGCACTGCCGGGTATGACCCAAAAATCAAAAAAAAAAAAAAAAAGAAATAGGAATGGAAGTAATGCTCTGAATACACTTTTGACTGCCTAAGTTTGAGATGTTTATGAATCTAAGTAAGGACATATATAGGTAGGTGAGTGTGTGTGTGTGTA
This sequence comes from Crocidura indochinensis, assembly GCA_004027635.1. Lineage (NCBI taxonomy): Eukaryota > Metazoa > Chordata > Mammalia > Eulipotyphla > Soricidae > Crocidura > Crocidura indochinensis. Next base: position 15,503 of record PVKC010006273.1, on the reverse strand, counting down.
CTTTGGGGAAGTGGGGTGAAATGAAGATAAAAATTGGGGGATGGTATTTAGAACCATGAGAAAGCAGGGTTCATAAATGAATTGAGTATGAACAGAAGTCAAATTCTAAGTTCCTTAAGTGGTAGAGAAGGAGCAAGGAAAAAGGAAAATGGGAAATGTGTGCTGTGCTTATTTTAAGGTCTTTATAATCCTTAATTTATTTAAGTACATAAAATGTATTATGTATAACTTAGCTAATAAAGTTGTGTCTGGGATAATTAAAATTTTAAAATATGGTAGATTAAGAAAGCAATTGCAAATTTACTAATTGAATTTGCTGTGTGATGTTTTTAATTTCTTTAATCACAAAGAGGGTTTTAAAGTTGCTGAGGTGAAAAGAATAACATTTCTTACTAGTTCCAGTAATGAGAAGAAGTCAAACACCAGACAATCCTCAATATTAGTGATGCAAATAAACTTGTTATGTTCCAAATAGTTTTTTGTTCTTAAAAATTATTTAAAAAATTATTGACAAATGCTTTTCTTAAAAGTCTTTGTATAAAAAATGGAAGGGAGCCCTGAATTTTTGGACATGATATTTTGATGCAAAACCTGATTAAATTTTGGCAGGATTTTTTTTTTGTTTGGGGGCCACTCATGGACTCTGTAATCAGTGGTTACTCATAGTAACTCCTAGTGGGCTTGAGAGAATAGAACCCAGATATGCTGAGTGTCAGGAAAGCACTCTGATCTCTATTTGAAATTGTTAAAACAGCACCTTTCATAATGTCTTCTGGTTGTTGAGAAAACTTATAAACTATTCACAATAGCCAAACTTGCAAACAACCCAAGCATGCTGGAACAAAAGAGTAGATAAAGAAACTGTGGTACATCTATACAATGGAATACTGTGCAGCTGTGAGGAAAAAAGAACTCATGAAATTTGCTTATACATGGATGGATATGGAGAGTATCATGCTAGAAAAAATGAGTCAGAGGGAGAGAGACAGACATAAAATGATGACATTTGTGGGGTATTACATGCAAATAATTGCATTTGTGGAGTATAAAAAAGAAAGTTTGGTAATAATACCCAATGACAATGAAGATAAAGTCCATTAAGACCCGTTAACAGTAGAAAGCTTACCACAGAGTGGAAAAATGACCATTATTACAATGATAGTTGGAAATGATGACTTTGGATAGATGCTTCAAAGAGGTAAAGTGTTATGCATGATACCCCTTCAGTATCAAATTTGCAAACTATAGTGTCTAAAAGGAAAATAAAAATGAAAGAAGGAGAAATAGAATAAAAATGATTGCCATATAGGCATGCAGGAAGGAAGGTCGAAGAGTAGCTATTGACATTAATTGATCAGAAATATGCAGCAGTGAAGGGTATTGCACGTTGTATGAATGAAATCATAAACAAGTTTATAACTGTATCTCAACATTATTTAATTAAATGAATTAACTCAAATATAAAGCCCTTCACTGCATTGCATAGAAACTGGAGTAACCAGTAGAGGCTAGTTGAAAATATTAGCAATTATTACATTTTGTGGGGAGTGGTGGCACACTCACATTATGCAGGAATTACTTTTTTATGTGTGCACATGGTTCACTCCCAACATGGTTTTGTGGTTCTAAGGATTGAACCTGGGTCAGTCATAGACAAGGCCAGTGCCTTACCTGTTCTTGCATTATCTCTCTAGCCCTGGCAGTTATTCTTCTTGTACTGAGAAATACCTGTATCTATGAGAATATTTCCTAAAAATGATGCTTTGCAGTTTTCTATCACTATAACACAATATCTGCAAACATTATTTGCACAGGATACGTAGAGGACTCTTCCTCCTTGATAAAGTTATTATTTGGATAGACAAATTGGACATGAAAATGTCAGTATATGAGGTTTCTAACAAGAGAGATTTTAACTGTTGTTAATAGCAGGGATCCAAAACTATTGCATTAGTCAGTATAGTCATTGATGGCCTGATTGACCATAGCTTGCCTGAAAGAACACTAGAAATATGTCAACTTTCTCTCTTTACAGGTGACAAATTTTATTTGATGTTATTAAAGTATGGGGAATATTCATTTAAATAATATAGTTTTGCTATTTTACATTTATATAAGAGTATTTTACAATATATTCAATATGTTGAATATAACATGTTAGGTACCTAAACAAAATCTGGAATTATTTTTAAAATGCAGAAAGTGGTTCGATGAGATAGTAAAGAGAATAGGGTGTTTGTCTTGGATTAGGTTAATAGAGATTTGATCCCTGGCATCTCTTATGATTCCTTAAGCCCCATAATAAATGTTCTCTGAACACAGAAACAGTATTAATCCCATCTCTGAGTACTGCAAGGATGGTTGTCCACAAACAAAAGAAAAAAAGTGAAGAAAATTAAGAATGATCTTATTTCCATCTTTTACAGGTAATTTTTCTATGGAGATTACTGTAATCAACTGTTTAATATTTTGAATTTATTCCCTTATTTGTTTGCCACTTGTTTAATGTCAAAGTACTTCCATTAGTTGTGTAGTGTTTCAAAATATAGACACTTTGATAAGATATAGTGGCTTACTAAAATAATTCCTTGCTATCCAATTTTTAACACTTTCATAAAAATATTTAATTGATTCTTAAAGGTAATAATTGCTGACAATCTGTTTCTAAATTTATACACTTTGAAAAAATAGTGTTTACTAAAACATTAAGTCAGCCATTTTAATTTAAATTAGGGCAGGTGCTTTAACTAACATTAAATCTCGATACATAATAAAATAAGAGATCATAAACAACCATGTCATCATTTTTTATTTTTTTACCTTTGGGCCACATCCAGAAGCACTCAGGTAGTACTTGTGACTCTGCTCAAGAATCACTCTTAGCAGGCTCAGCACTCTATGAAAATGTCGTGGATGGAACCCTGGTCAACCACATGCAAGATAAATGTCCTACTCACTGTGATATTGCTCCAGTCCAACATATTATCATTTTATTTATGCTATTGGTGATGGGACTGAGGCAGTTACTGGATGCCCTCTTTCCAGTCATACATCAGTACTGATTTCTTCCAACTTTGTGCCTACACTATCAACACAGTTTCTAGTGTATCTTCTGCATTTATCCTGTAAACAAGGAAATGAATGTGGAGAAGTACTGTGGAGAATTGGCAGTAGTTGTTAGACTGCTGTCCTTTTTCTGGTCATAATTTTATTAATGGCTCCACTTAAACTTAAAGGTGTTTAGGCAGTATCAGCTAGTCTTCTGCTGTGTAAGTCAAGGAGATGTGTTTAAACTTCATTGTTTAATCTTCACAGTGTTTATTGATTTGATACTGTCTGGTATCTCATTATGTATAGAGCTCCCAACACACCATAAAATGTTTGCAGATCTGAAGAAAAAGAGATGGCCAAAGTACAAAGCAGATATAAAATTAATTGGTCAGTTTGTAAGTAACTTTGTCTAAGAGAAATGAATTTTCCAAGACAGTTCAGACTACAAAATGTCTGTTTGGGGCTTTAAAATAAGAAGGAGTGGGATAATGTAAAATACTGAATATTCGGGAATCATCAGTAATTAACTATGATTCCTTGAGCCTTCTACTTAACTTTTCAGGATTTGAATGTTAACTCTCAAATTAGAGATAAAGCTAATATTTGTTTTTGATGTTGTGAAATAAAACAGATTGATAATTCACTACTATTTCTTACTAAACAAATTTCATTTTTGTCCGGTCAATTAAGAAAAATACTTCCAAGACCACTCCTGTCATTCATCTATGACTCATGAATTTTCGTTTGACTGAGAGTAGCAGAGGAAAATCTTTCAGATATTGTAAAATCAAGGTTTATCTGAGGTAACCTTTGCTGTTTGTGGGAAGTATGTGGCTGAGTAATAGTACAAAAATAGAAAGTTATTTTGAGGCAGAACATATGTTCTTTAAGGAAATAAAAATGTACTCTGAAGAATAACTTTATAGCATATTTAATCACTTATTTGAAATTATTGAGTCCTGTAATTTAAAGCACTCTACTTCAATATGAAATTTTAAGTGCTTTATTAACTGCATTGATAATAAGATTAGTACTACTAAATAGAGTTGCATTATTTTGAGTAGCTCTTATCAAGTTCTATAAAGGAAAACTATATCCTGAATAACCTAAAGTGGAATGCACAAAGTAAACAGTTTATGTATTTCTTTTTGTTTGTTTGTTTTAGTTGTATTGGTTTTGGTTTTGGGGGCCATAATCTGGCAGTGCTCAGGGGTTACTTCTGACTCTGCACTCCAAAATCACTATTGGCAGGCTTGTGGTACCATATGGGATGCCAGAAATCAAACCCGGGTCCATCCCAGGTTGTTCACAGGCAAGGCAAATGCTCTATTGCTGTGCTATCACTCCAGCCCCAACATTTCATATATATATATATATATATATATATATAATTTTTTGTTTGTTTGTTTGTTTGTTTTTGGCCACACCTGGCAATATCAAAGGTTACTCCTGGATCTGTGCTCAGGAATTATTCCTGGAAAATTTTTCATAGTTAAGCTTCAGACATAGAATGTACACTATCCTTCATCAGTGCACATTTCCCACCACCAATGTCTTGAGTTTCCTTTCTTCCCATCACCTCCACCTGTCTCTGAAGCAGGCATTTTGACTCTCTCTCTCTCTCTCTCACTCTCTCACTCTCTCACTCACTCACTCACTCACTCACTCACTCACTCACTCACTCACTCACTCTGTCTCTCTTTCTTTTTGAAAATGTGGTTTGAATTATTTCTAATGAAGGGCTTCCATGCATGTCACTTAATCCCCTTTCAGCACACAGTTCTTATCCAGTGTGACCAGTTCAAACTGTTATAGTAGACCCTTCTCTAATTTAATTACACTCACCATTTTTTGAGCCAAGCTTCCCACCATGGACCGGTCCTCCTGACCCTCTCACATCTATTATCTCTAAATATTATTACTGTACTTAAGACAAACAATTTTTGCAATCATGTTACAGCACTGACAGTTTCTTCCATGTAGTAAAATGACTAAGTCCTTTGAAAGCATTGATTGCTAAGGTGACTTTGCAATTGCAGTTATTTCTTCAGAGACTTTGAAAACCTTTATATAGGACTTTTTTTTATCAATAAAAAGAAGAGTTGATTGTGCTATCTTCATATTTTTTAATTTCCATACTTTTTTTTTTGGTTTTTCGGGCCACACCCATTTGATGCTCAGGGGTTACTACTGGCTAAGCGCTCAGAAATTGCCCCTGGCTTAGGGGGACCATATGGGATGCCAGGGATCGAACCACAGTCACAATCTTTCCTTGGCTAACGCTTGCAAGGCAGACACCTTACCTCTAGCGTCACCTGACTGGCCCCTTCATACTTTTTATGTTGTTTCTAATATTATTATTTAATACCTCTTATAAAAGCATTCCTACATAAAACAGAAATGTATTGAACTCTGTAAGTCAAAAGTCAAATACATTCTGAGTGTATGAAAAGCCAGCTTAGATGAAGTAAAGAATTCCTGAATTACAGAAGTAAGATGTCTAAGCAACATAGCATTTGGGATACGATCAGAGTCTAACCACAATAACAAAAAATGTGTATTAGCTGAGTAGATGTTGAGTATTGTGTATGAATTCAGATAATCTGAATGGAAAATTAAAAATATACTTAACTCACATACAGAATTGGTGTTTTATTCTCAAGAAGCTTCCTCACTCAGATGAACTATTCTGACCTTTCCAACCAGAGAGTTGTGACATTGCTGTCATTATAAGTCACTATCAGTGATGGGTCTGAAAGTAATGAGGTTTGGAAGTATAATTTTCTTTAAAAAACAAAGTTGTATGTCAGTTAATAAAAAAGGATTAGCTGTTTCTTAGTTTTTTATAGTAGAGAATTGTGGATTAAGAACACTGACACATTTTCTCTTTAAAAATTTAGTAAAACAATCTTTCCCCTTCTTTTCCATTCACATATTTTGAACAGAATTTGAAGACTTTAGACTAGCTAAGTAGAACAATAAAATAAATAGGTAAAAGAGAGTTTCTACAAAAGATAAGTAAATGGTGAACTAATTGCTTAAGATGTGGTTATCAAATAATTCTATCTGCTAAAATACTATCTATTTTCTCTAATAAAGAACACTCTTAGCTGTCTCCCAAATGTTCTATCAGCCACAGAAAGGAGAAAAGGCCAAAGTTTATTGAATTGATACCAACTGCAATTTAAGAACAAGGCAGCTACTCCCCATTCTTTATAACACCAAGTTAGGTGAAATTATTCTAATGGATCCTTTGAGAGAAGACCCACATAATATGATAAATAATGAATGTTGTCTAAAACACCCTTACACATAACTTGGACAAAGCTTATCTTAGGACTTTTGAAAGTACATTTTTCCTAATGCTTTTGACTAATTGTATGATGCTAAGTAGACTACAGGAAATCACTTCTATAGAGCTACAGAAATCAAAGCCAAGCACAAATGGTAAGAAAGTGCTTTGAGCAAGGCCAATCAGAGAGTGTGGTTTGCAATTAGTACCACTGCTTTTACCTAGAGACTCACTAGAAATATGGAATTTAGATTCCTTTACAGAAAATTTACATCTTGTAAGACAATGTTGTGGTCTGACTCCTGTATCAGACCTTTGTTGACATACATGCTGAGGCATGGAGAAGAGAGTTTTCGCATCAGAAATCTTCTTAGTATTATTAAGGGGCACCAAATTCAGGCATTTAAGATGAAATTCTGGAGAAAGAATAAGGGGCAAGGTGGATGACAGGGCAGACTTGGATTTGATTCCTAGCATACATATTATAGTTCACTGAGCACTATCAGGAGTCATCCTGAGCACAGCCTTTGTGACACCCCCAAACCAAAAACCAAGCAAAAATAGTATCTAACATGATCTTAAAGACATTAGATTTTTCTTCACAGATCAAAAGCAACAAGTATTCACTACTCAGAGCATGTAACTCTAATGAGTAATATTGCAGTATAGCCCTGAAATTGGCTCTGAGATTTGATTGCAAGTGTTCTCACTGCATTCACATACATTAATTATGGTCTCGGTGGATGTAAATGGTTTTATTGTGGTAATACTATTACAGTGCACATTTATTTAAAGCTCAGTGTATATTTTTAATGTGCATTTATATCTGCCACAAAAATTGTAATTTAAAAATATTGTTATTAGGGGCCCGGGAGATAGCATGGAGGTAAGGCGTTTGTTTTTCATGCAAAAGGTCATCGTATCAAATCCCGGTGCCCCATATGGTCCCCCGTGCCTGCCAGGAGCAATTTCTGAGCTTGGAGCCAGGAGTAAACCCTGAGCACTGCTGGGTGTGACCACAAAACCAATATATATATGTATATATGTATATATATTGTTATTGAATTTTACATACCAACAGATGTTGAAAATTATCTCTATGACAAAGGACATGAATATGCTTTGATGATTAAAGGTAGACATATGGTTTTTCCATCATTAAAAGAGGGTAAGAAGAGGCCGGAGAGATAGCATGGAGGTAAGGCATTTGCCTTTCATGCAGAAGGTCAGTGGTTCGAATCCGGGCATCCCATATGGTCCCCTGAGCCTGCCAGGAGCGATTCCTGAGCATAGAACCAGGAGTAACCTCTGAGTGAGTGCTGCCGGTGTGTCCCAACAACCAAAAAGAGAGAGAGAGAGAAGAAAGAGAGAGAGAGAGAGGTTAAGAAGTACTATGTTAAGTATATTGGAGAATATATGAGGACAAGACATACAATTTTTAGAGACAATCTAGTATCAGAATCTCTAATACCTAACCCAAAGTCAATGACAATTGAATCAAGAGACCAAAACTACAACAAGCTATACACAAAAAGGACCTGTTACACTAGTGGTACAGTGGACAAAAGGTGGAGGTATGGGATGCATGCTGGGAACAGGGGTGGAGGGAGGTCAATACTGTGGTAGGAATTGCCCTAATTCACTGTCATTATGTATCTTAAATATAACTATGAAAGACTTGTAATTCACATGGGTCTCCATAAAAATTATAAATAAAGAAAATGTCCTAATAATGAGAATGTCTAAAGGAACTGAAAAGCCTGTCTAGAGTACAGGTGGGGGTTGTGTGGGGAGGAGGGAGATTTGGGACATTGGTGATGGGAATGTTGCACTGGTGATGGGTGGTGTTCTTTACATGACTGAAACCCAAACACAATCATGTATGTAATAAAGGTGTTTTAATAAAATAAAATAATTATAAAAAATGAAAAAAATAACTTGTAAACAAATAAACTAGCATCTTTTTTTTGAGAGTACAGAAAAGTCTACTCTATGTTTAAGTTATTACATAGTGCAACATTGTTTATATATGTCACAACTAATTAAATAAAGTCTAATAATTTGGTTTCTGTTAGTTCACTATAAAAATGTATAGAAACCTACCAATAAAAAATGATGTAATCATATAAGATATACAAAGCAAAAGTTACCATACTATTCTGTATATATTATGCAAAATTTTAGAGACAGGGAAATTTGGTTAGAGTAATAAGTTATTTAATGAAGAATTAAAATCAATATCTGTGTAAATTCAATTTATACTTTAAAGTATAGCATCTTAAAAAGAAAGAGAACTAGGAAAAGTCCATTTAAAATCCAGTCTTATAAACCAGCAGGATTCTTCTTTCAATTTAATATATAGACAATGTAATAATTTGATTCACATCTTTGAAAACAAGTGCTATTTATAGTTAATATAAACTGATGTGAATTCTGCAGTTTTCTTCAGAAACTAAGTTGGAACCAAAATTTTGTCAAATAAGGCTTGCTGTGATTGTATATTTTTGTCCTCTTTAACACAGAGTTTATTGGTCTATGAAGACAAATCATTTTTTCTTTCTGAGAGCTATAGTAAAATGAATTTAGCAGATAGTAGGAGCTCAATAAATGCTGATTAAAAACTGTAACATTTACCATAGAAATTTTCTTTATAGTTTTACTGAGCAATGAAATACAAAATAATATTAAGGATAAAAAACACTTGTTTTACTAAGTATAAGCTCATACTTCTAATCATGTTATACTTCAGTTGATATTATCTATCATTTTCTCCTATAATCTATTAATATATGTATGTATCTTATATTACCCTAGTAGTAAAAATTTTGGAGAAATTGTATTTTTCTTTTCTGCATAGTTAGCACTTAGGAGATGCTTAGTAAACACTTGAATGAACCATGAATGATAATCATATTCTTTAGCTACTCTAGCAATTTGTGTCTTAAATTGAATTCTGTTGCCTTCCTTTTAAATGTAGCAAAATTTGCTTAGTAAAGGTCTTATTTGTAATTCTTTTGAGTATTTACGGATATTGAGAAGACTGCCATGTATCATTTTGTCCTTATGCTTTGGAGACACTGTTTTTAGAAATTTAAAGTAAGCAAAATAGTAAAGAAAAGTTTTTGAGTTTTTTTTAATAATTTTTATTGTGATCAACGTGAATTACATATCTTTTGCAGTAATATTTAAGGTACATAGTGACATTGAATCAGGGGTATTCCCACCACCAATATTTTCCTCCCTCTAATTTGTTCCCAGCATCCTCCTCTGTTGCCCCCTGGACTGCTAGCATAAACTGGTCCCCTCTGTGTATAGTTTGTTGAAGATTGGGTATCAATTCTGTTTTCATTGACTTTGGTTTGGTGTTAAAGTCTGATCATTTTTTATTTCTACTCAATGTTCATATAACTGTTTGATTCTGGTACCATCCATTTTTTTCCCTCTCAATTTATGAGATAGAACAAGATGATTTAATTTATGTGGTTCTGTTTGAAAAACAATAAAAGAAAAGAAAAAAATGAAAAAAGTAAAACCAAAACCCCCAAAACAAACAAAGAAATTAAATACTGGGAGGAGTCCATCTAGAGGTAATAAATATCAATTTAAAAGAAGAAAGGAAAAAAAGGAAGAAAATCATAACAAAAGAAAGCAAAAAAAAAAAACCCCCACCAAATAAAATCAACAACAACAACCAAATAGAACAAACAAACAAAAAAACAGAAACAAAAATCAGACAAAAGACAAAGCCCAGCAACTACAAAAATACAACAATCAAACAATAACCACGAGACTGAAAGAAAAAAAGTAAAGAAAAAAGGAAGGAGGCTGATGTGGCAAGTGTTTTTTTGTTTTTGTTTTTGATTTTGTTTTGCATAGGTACAGTAAATATTGGGGATGTTAGAAAGGAAAGTTTTTTGGCCTAAAAGATACAGGGTTTCTCTCCACCCTTGAAGCATACTGTCACGGGAATAACTACAGATTCCGGACACGCTCCTTTTCACACTCCTAGGAATTTTTATGGTGCCAGGATACTTTCTGCTCAATTGTAGCTGATAGAATTAGGCCTCTAATTAGAGATATTGGTATTTTCACAAGTTAGGATGAAGCCTATGTAGGAAAGAATTGGTTTCTATACATAAGATTTCCCCCTTTTTTAGTATACCTTGGCAAAAAGGAATGGTGCCATGTTATATTGCTGTTGCATTTGGGGCTAAGAACATCAGGCTACACAGTCTCTGTGCCCTGATTTTGACCTGAGCTTTTATCCCAGGCAAGATTTTCTTTGTAGGTGAGAAATTCTCGTTTTTATCCATTTTGGAACTAAGAAAACTTGGGAATTTAGACCATGGAATTAGTCATTTAAATTTAGTCATGGAACTGGTATGCTTTTGTTTTGTTTTGTTTTTGTTTTTTTGGGTCACACCCAGCAGCTCTCAGTGGTTACTCCTGGTTCTATGCTCAGAAATTGTTCCTGGCAGGCTCAGGGTACCATATGATGCCGGGATTCAAACCTCGGTCTTTCTGCATGCAAGTTAAACGCCTTACCTTCAAGCTATCTCTTCAGCCCCATGGAACTAATATGTTACGGAACTGGGATTCATATTTTCTTTTAAAGATTTTTCTGCTCATTATACAAGGTAGGAATTAACGAGTAATTAGGAGGTAATGATCAGATATCTTTGGCTCAAAAAGCAAGAATATGCAAAAAAGTGGGTTGTAACCCCCTGAGTAAGAATTATCATTTTTGTTCTCATATTAAAATCACATTTATCCTCTACATGTCAGAGTAGCAGAAAGCACCGAAAAATGGTCGTATATCAAGAAAACATGATTGGAACTAAAAATGCTGTGTTTTCTGAGGCTCACTCTTTATAAATGGCAAAAAGGTAAGTTTCATTTTCTTTCTTTTTTTTTTTTTTTCGGGCCACACCGTTTGATGCTCAGGGGTTATTCCTGGCTAAGTGCTCAGAAATTGCCCCTAGTGTGGGGGGACCATATGGGACGCCAGGGGATCGAACCGCGGTCCTTCCTTGGCTAGCGCTTGCAAGGCAGACACCTTGCCTCTAGCATCACCTCGCCGGCCCCTAATTTTCATTTTCTTACTAATGTTCAGAAATTTTGTTTTGTTTTGTTTTGGGCCACACTCAGTGATGATCAGGGGTTACTCATGGCTATGTGCTTAGAAATTGCACCTGGCTTGGCTGACCATATCGAATGCCACTGGATCGAGCCCAGTTACATCCTAGGCTAGCACTGGACAGGCAGATAGGTACCTTACCACTCTGCACTACCACTCCAGCCCCAGTTCAGAACTTTTATGGAGTGGAGCTATAAAGTTAACACTACCTTTATCTTTGTGATTTAGAGGTGCCATTTTTACACCCAAGTCAGTTTGCTCTGAGGAAAAGAGTAACATCAGGACTATAAGAGGAGTCTTAGAATCACCTACAGTCCCAAGAAACTGAGATTCAGAGCATCATTTGTGCAGCCAGGACAGGGTCCCCCAAGAAGATTATGGCTGCTCTGCTTCACTCTGTGGCTGCACATTTCTTTCAGTCATAGTAAACACAGTAAACTGGAAAGGTTACAATGGGAAGGCAACACAGAACCTCACCATGCTTGCTGAGTGACGATGGTATCTCTGAATAACTTACCAGTATCAGACACCTTCTTGATGAGGAATATAGAGAGGATGTTCAAGGAACTCAAAGAAACCATGGAATGGACAACCATTAAGATACAAAAGCATATGAGAGCAGAAATGACAGAATCGAAATACTTGGTAGGCAAAATGAAAAACTCATTGGAAGGCCTCACCTATAAAATAATTGTTGCTGAGGGTACAGTGAGCTTAAATATGAGGTGCATAACACCTCCAGAGGACAGTACAAGATGGAAAAAGAGCTTTAAAATAAATGAACAGCAGACAAACTAACTTTGGGATAAATTCATGACGAACAATATCAAAATTACCAGCATCCAGAGGGTCAAAAAGAAAAACCCTACGAAGAAGTAATAGCTAAAGACATCATTGCTCAGAAGTTTCCAGAACTGATAGCCAAGACTTCCAGCTAAACAAATATAAATACAAATATTCCAAAATACATCATAATCAGAATGATTTAAACAGTAGAGATAGAATACTAAAAACTGCAAGATTAAAGAAGGTAAATACTTACAAAGGAACATATGTAAAATTGACAGCAGATTTACCAAAGGCAATCTTTCAGGCCTGAAGGAAGTGGTGATATAGTGAAAAAAATTCAACAAAATGAACACCTCATTAAGAATACTTTACTCAACCTAGTTCAGATGTGAAGGAATGATACTCAACTTCATGGATATACAACTCAGGAAGCTTATAGGCTATAGACTCAAAACCAACTTTAAAATAATTGAAGGGGGTACTTTCAGGCAAGCTAGTGCCACATGATTGTTATATACTGACTAGTTCTTTATTATTCAACATGGGGGAAAGAACTTGATCAAGTTGGGTAACTATAGCAAGGATATAAGTATGTATACTAATAATTCATTTTACTATGGTCTGTTGTTAATACTAACAATCATCATTTAAATATAAATAATACTTATCTGGAGACATTGGTGAAGTTATGGTAGAACTAGTGATGGAACGTAGTATGCCTAAAAGTTAACCATGAATAAAATTTAAAATCATGAATAACTAGTTCATTTATTTAAATTAGATAATTATTATCTTAATTATAAAAAGTAAGAACAATTATTGAAAAATAAATATGAGTGGTAATCAGTTTGATAGTTGATTTAGTCTTTATATAATAAAACTTCAGAAAAGCAATTAACTTAAAAGGCTTGTATTAACTCAACCCAGGTTGCATATTTAAACATGAGGGAGTAAGGAAGTACAGAAGTTGGAAGTACAGAAGTTTAAACCTCATAGGAACATGAATTCCTCTATATTTTACCTGTGGTGCATTTAAATACATTCAATAGCCTCTTTAAACACATATTAGTTTTTAAATTAACTACAGTTGCTAACCTGAGATCTTTTGCCTTTCTTGGCTCTTTTGTGCTTCACTTTGCATTTTGCATTTTATTAATTAAATTTTCTCATTTATTCATTTTTATTTAGCAAAAGATGAAAAAGAATAGTAAAATAATTATCTCTTACTGAATAAACATGTTATTTTATTAGTCAGTTTATTTATCTAGAAAGTAAACCTGTACTGATGTTTAATAAAACATTTTGGAGTCCTATTGTGGCTTCCTGTGATTATCAATTATTTAATTAAAAATTAAAATTTAATAATTTTAATAATTTTTGTTTTATTTTTGGGCCACACCTGGTGACGCTTAGGGGTTACTTCTGGCTATGTGTTCAGAAATCGCTCCTGGCTTGGGGGTCCATATGGGACACCGAGAATCAAACCCAGGTCCATCCTGCATCAGCTGCATACAAACCAAATGCCCTACAGTTGCACTTTCGATCCAGCCCCAATAATTTTAATTGTTAAAAAAATAAAGGTTTTATTTAATAATTAAAATCCAAAATATCAATGCATTAATTTTTATCAGTATAAATCACATTACAATGACTTAGTAGATTCTAGATAGTCTTCATGTCTGCATTCAGCCAGATCCATTGAGACTGAAAGAGATGTAAACCAGACTATGAAAAATTATAGGTACACTAGCCATATAGCTGAAAGCTTGCAATTTTTAGAAGAGTGTGGGCCAAGTCCTCACCTTGCCAAAGCCATTTCTAAACACACTACACACAATTGGCACTCTGCCAATGGTCTAGTCTCACTACTCCTCTCTAGCAGAAACACCAATCTGACTAAACCTTCAATTTTGCTGGTGTTTGGGATCACATAGCCAGAACATTTTTAATAGAGTGAATGAGGCACCCTCCACAACCCCTACCCACCTTTTAGTACTCCCGGAAGCCCTGGCATCTGAAACCAAGCCCACAAAAGTTGCAGTATCAGAAATAGTGTTTGGAATTCCTGGACCACACAACCACAAATATCCATTTAAAAACAATACTGTTATGTCCCTAAGAACACACCATTTGGAGTCGCATAATGTTCAGAAACAAAAGAAGTAACAAAATGATCAACTAGAAACAAAGCTTCCAAAACCTCTTACAATGACTTAATGACCTTATTGAGAGATATAATAATTTTCAAAAATTTTCTCAATCCTGTATTTTTTTTATTCCCTCTCCTTTTTGTTTTAATAATTTACCTGCCACTTACCTGGAAAAAATGTATTATAATCAACTATGTCAACTATGTAATGCATGGTCTTTAAATAAAAAAGCAGATTCAAATTTGGTAAGTCATGTGAAACTTAATAAACATCTGAATTGATTTAAATGCATTACATGATGAACAAAGCTTTCCCATAGATTAATCCTATCTTACTTTGCTCTATTTGAGTTCAAAATGGAAAGCTACTTATTAATCCTAGAAATGTCCTTATACAGACTTGCCGATGTTTTTACTGACTGAAGGACTGGGCATATTTGAAGTAATACTGGGATCTTTGTGATCTTCACAGAGAGCATACAAAAGATGGTATCTAAAGAAGAATGCAGCTCTGAAAAGATTTAATTATAATTTCACAGGAAAGGTCATTTCTGATCAAGCTTGTTCAGAAAAAAAAAATACAATGGTTATATAAGCCCTCTAAAATGAAGTATATCTACGGAAAGTGTATAAAAACTATGAAACTCTGGTTCGAAACAATTTACAATAGTAGATGCTGATCTCAGTAGTTTTTCTTCAACTCTTTAGAATTTTAATTTCAAGAGAGAAGCACTTTGGCATTTTCTAAGCTCTGTCATCTTCAAGATTTTATTGAAATATGCAACCTCTGTGACATTTTGACTTTTAATACTTGGATTGAGTTTTTAATTTGTTTATAAAATATGCAAAAATAAGTTTGTTTTGATGAACACAGTGTCATGATTCATTCAGAGCCAAATGCAAAAATAAGCTAATGGGAAAAATGATCTAGTATAAATTAAGTTTTGTGCCATTTAATAGCAATCCATATTTGTGTACTTCAGAGCCTTGTCATGTTTACAAGGGTCTCTGTTTGAGAAGGGATGCATATAGATGACATAAGTCCAAGAAAGAACCAAGAAGTCCTTCATTTCATATATCACAAC